>QAXD01000161.1:50337-74504 GCA_004335575.1 Haematococcus sp. NG2 | reverse complement strand
TGTGTATGCCTGTCTGACGCCGTACCGCGCGGCCAGCCACATGGCCGCGGTTTCGTCCAGCTGCAGCATGCGGCGGAAGATGGGTGCGGTGCCGGCGATCGGCAACGGCCCGACGCCCGCGAGAGCAAACACGCGGACGGCCAGGTGCAGGGGCAGCTGGATCAGCGCCTGCCATGTGTCTGGCTGCTCCTGGGCAGCAGCGGCGGCTGCTTCTGCTGCCGCCGTTGCAGCTGCTGCAGCTGCTGCAGTTGCAGCTGCTGCTTGTGGCCCTGCATCCAGAACCGCTGCTGCCGCTGCTACTGCTGCTGGTACTGCCTGGGGCGCGGCGGAGGACGCGGTAGACGGAGTTGCCTGTTGGGGCACGCGAGGCGTGTCCAGATCAGGCGTCGGCACGTCCTCTTGCCAGAAACGCAGGGACGCTTGGCGGAGGGCCTCCGAGACCGGGGGCATGGAAAGTGAGCCGTGGCGATCAGCTGATTGCCTCCGACCCCCTAGGGAGGGCTGTCGCCCAAGGGAGAGGGAGGCTTCTCTCCCATAGTCAGGCGGGAAGCCTGCAGCGGGAGGGGAGGCCTGGTTTGGGGACTGGCCATCTTCTGGGGAGTGAAACACATCCCCATTCTCAGACCCCTCGGAGGCCCCTGCAGCTCGCCAGCTGTGTCCAAAGTAGCTGCCTCCAGCGGCCTCATGATTGTAGCTGTCATTTTCGTCATCCGAGCCTGCCACAATGGGCACGCCTACTGGGAGACCACCCCCTCTGGGGGAGCCTTCAGACTCATCACCCGCAGCCTCGCTCCGCCACTGCATGCCGGTTGCTGGTAGGCCGTGGTAGAGCTGCAGAGAGCAGGGGCCTCAGAAGAGAGCTGCAGCTGCTGCAGGGTGTCAAGCTGCCTCGGGCGCCTGCAGCTGCGTGTGTGCATGCAGATGGATGCAAGGTGCAGTGCTCGATGCACATTGCTCGCATGGTGTGCAGGGCGCCATGCACATCCAGCACAAGCACATGCACACTAGCAGCGGGTGCAGCGCGCTGCAAGCAGTAGCTGCTGATGCAACAAAGGGTGCGTGGGCTGCGCAAGCCCCACATGTGCATTTGATGCCTTCCATGTGCGCACATGCAGCATCAATCACATTCAGCACACCTCCTCACCGTGGCAGGTAGCGCGATGAGGGGCGTTAAATTTATCGCGCTAGTTTTCCCATCTTGCAGGGCTCTCGCAAGTTGTTCTTGGGCTCGCGCTCAATCGACTCAAAGGCTCATGAGCAGCAACAATTGCAGGCAATCTAATTGGACCATCAGCTCTGTGAGCATCTTGGCCCCGCTTCAGCGATTCTAGCTCATCACTCCTCGAACTGGACACACATGTTTTCCGTTGGGTTCCCGTCATCGCACCATTCATACTGCCTTGTGTCAAGTTCAGGGTGCTTGCAGGGCTGCCCATCTGTATATACCTTCTGTGTGCCTGCATGCGAAGACCAATTGCTTCCATCGCCTAGTAAAATATACGCGATACGATGGCTGATACGTACGTCAGTAAAGGTGGCGTGATAAGCCTTCCCTTGCCGAGCTTCAAGTATCTGTTTGGTATTGCTGGCGCCTCGGGCTATGGATCCAGCAGCACCGCAGAGCAGGTGTGCGTCGATCATTTGGGAGCAGCTGAGCGCGTGTCCCATGTGGCTGGGCATGTCAGGTGTCAGCAGCTGCATGCATATATGCACACGACCTCGCCACACGTACAGTGCTGCCAGCAGCTCACAATGGACATTTCCCAAGCCCCTGCTTGGAGGCCACAGCCATGTGCTGTCAGCAAGCCCTGGTGCCTCCTTCTGATGCTTTGTCAGACGAAGCGTGCTTGGCGCGCAATGTATGTTGCTCCCATCCACACACACCCGAGCATCAATGATGCCACACGGCACACACGCACCTTGCTCCTGCATGTGTAATCTGTCCTTCCTTCCACATCTGTGATCATGATGCTTAGCCCCCCTCGCAGCACCTGATGCTGCAGTGCCTACTGTGATGCGCTGCTGCCTCTTCAGGGTCCAGGGGTTTGCACTCTAACTCGAAATGCCATGTTGTTATTATAATTGTTGTTTTTGTTGCTATTGTCAGGCTCCAGCATGCAGAAACATCTGCGGAACGCTGTGTTATTGTTGTTGTTATTGTTGTTGTTACTCTTCTACATGCCTAACTTTGCACTCTTGTACCAGGTAGCATCTGGATGGGAGGGCGCAGGCCGTGTGGTCCTGATCACCGGCGCGTCATGCGGTCTAGGGGCGGAGGCAGCGCGGGTGCTCGCGCTGCGTGGCGCACGGCTGGTGCTCCTGGGGCGCGATGTCCCTGCACTCGAGCAGGTACTTTGTGAATACTCCTTGCAGCGTGCTTCTGTTGACACTTGACAGGCTCCGGCATTCAGAAACGTCTGCGAAAACCGTGTTATTACTATAATTAGCCTGCTTCTACTGTTTACATGTTTAGGGTTCAGGGTTTAGGGTTGAGGGTCTAGGGTTTAGGGTTCAGGGTACTAACGCACAGCATATGATGATATGAGCCTTCGCTCTAACCGTGCATCCTTGCAACTTCCCTGTTCATGAACATACAGGTCCACCTCGCGCTGGGGTGACTGTTGCTGGTTTACATACACCACGTACATGCCTCTCTACCAGCCTGTGACTGTGTGTACTGCCTGCACGTGGGCGGTACAGGTGGTGTCAGACATCCGCGCGTCCCGTCCCGCCGCACAGCTGGACGTCATCCCGTGTGACCTTTCTGACCTGGCCAGCGTGGCGGCCGCGGCAAAGGCGGTACAGGCCCTGGGCGTACCGCTCCACGTGCTCATGCTCAATGTGGGTGTCTCACAGGATCTGGGGGACCATTTTGTGTGAGGGTTTGAGATTCACAACCCTGAAACCCTGAACCCTGACCTAAATGAGCGTGGGGTAACGGTCGTGTGCGAAGTTGGCAACTCAATGTGAAATATTATCTATATTATGGATACCATGGTATCAAAAACCACGCAGCAGCATGCTGCCACCTGCACAATATCCATACCTTCAAGCAATCCACTTGTGCACGCTGCCACCAGCTTCCCATGTGGCGCACACTGTACTGCACTCACTGTTTAGCTGCTGCACATCTGGGGGGTCCACAATTATGTGGCGTGCCATTCATGTCACTCATGTGGCTGTGCCACAGGGTATGCGTGTTGTCGCTGTTGTGTGTTGTGTGCTGTGTGCTGTGTGAACCTTGTTTACTCAAATCAACGACATCCCAGATCAGGCTGGGCAGCGTGCACTGCGGAGAAATCCAAAGTGTTGGCTCTTCGACCATTTATATACCCCCACATAGTATTCGTGCATAGTATTCCTACAGTATGGCACGCCCGCCAGCGTGGTGTGACTTATCACGCTACGCCTGCCGTGCATGCTTCCTCCACGCAAGCAATGCCTATGCAAGCAGCGTGCTGTGGGCACCTGTCATGGGACGAGGCAAATGACCGACGGGTTTCTGCTGCCACATGCCCATGCAAGCAGCGTGCTGCAGACAACTGCCATGGGAGGAGGCAACTGACCAGACGGGTTGCTGCTGTCACACCGCAGGCTGGTGTCATGGCCTGCCCCCTCGCCACCACCACCCAAGGCCTGGAGCTGCAACTGGGAGTGAACCATGTGGGACACTACCTTCTCACGCGCCTGCTGCTGCCTAAGCTCATTGAGACTGCCAGGTGGATGGGGGCGAGCATGCGCCGGGCTTGCATTGCCATCCATGCACCAGGCCTGCGTCGCCATGAGATGTTTTGTAACAAACCTTAGGCAATGTCGGAAGACCCCAACCTGGCACAATTGACATGCATCATTGACATGTTCAGCAGTGGTTTGCACCATTGTAACAATGTAAAACACCACGAATGGCGTGCACCATTGTGTAACGCAAACCATGGCACGCGTCGTTGCACAGCACAGCACGTGTTTGCCCAAACATGCAGGCGACGCTGTACGTTTGTATGCGTGCACGTGCATGCGCATGCACCTCCTTTGGGTTGACTGCCAACTGCCCTCTACTCTCTATCGTCCCTTTCAACCCATCCTGTCGTGTTGGCTGCTTTGCACGCATGCTCACAGTGCACCCGGTGCGCCTGAGGGGCGTGTGGTGGTCCTGTCCAGTGCTGCTCACACCATGGCACTGGCACCCAAGGTGAGTGAAAGGGGTTCAGGGAGGGCCACATCCTATCATAGTTATGGTGTATACATGCACACCATTCATGTACCTTTTGTCATGTACTTCCCGCATGTCCATGTGCCTCTCAACGCGTCTTTCCCTCTGTGGTGTTCGCAGTTCATGGCATGAGCAGTTCATGACATATGCATGCTCATAGAGGTTGCAAGGTCCGGCTGGTACCGTAGTCACGTTAGCACCAGCAGCCTCTGTCACACAACTTGACTACAACTTGCAAATATTGTCACACCTGAGCACAGTCTCACCTCACTTTAAACACCCCCAGGATCTGGCACAACTGCGAGATGACCCAGGGAAGCTGAAAGATCCAGCGCGGTACAAGCCATGGGACGCGTACGGCCGGGTGAGACTGGAGTGAGAGTGATTGAACATGTGCCGGGTCATGAGATGTCATGCCATATCATACAACAGCTGCCACGTCCTACAATTGCTGCCACGCCCTGAAATAGTTGCCATGTCATGCACTAGTTGCTGACTGCCATGCTGCATGTCAGTCAGCGCATCGCTTGATGCGCAAAATACAGCAGTGCGATCCCTCTCTTTGGGTGAGGGGCAGTGCTCATTGAGTGAGCTGTGCATGGTGCATGGCCCCATGCCGCCCCCCACCCCCTCCAAACACACAGATGCACACATGCGCGCGCACACACGCGCGAGCAGATGCCAAGCATGTGCCCGCAGCCTAAGCTGGCCAACATCCTGTTCATGCAAATGCACACCATATATATGCAAGCACTGGCCTTCCCTCCCCACCCACTCCCATATGCACCCACCCACAGTCCAAGCTGGCCAACATTCTGTTGTTGCATACGCACACCATCACCAAGCACTGGCCTTCCATCCCCGCCCACTCCCACACGCACGCACCCACAGTCCAAGCTGGCCAACATCCTGTTCACACGTGAGCTGAGCCTGAGGCTTGCAGCGGCTGGTGTGACCAACGTGGCAGTAGCGGCAGTACACCCTGGCGGCATCCCCTCCACGCGGTTGGTGCGCCACCTGGGCGTACCGCGAGCAGTACAGGCGGTACTGCTGCCGCTGCTGCGGCCGGTGTTCAAGAACATCGCGCAGGGGGCGGCCACACAGGTGGGGGTGTGATGTGTGCGACGTGTTATATGTATAGATAACTACGGTATGTGAGAAATGTAGTTAAAACCATGGAAATCACCAGAAAAGCCTTGGTAGCTCGAGCTCTGCTGGCAACCCCTGTAGTTCAAACCCCAGACCCTGTCCTCCCCTGCAGCATTTGTGTTATTAGTGGCACTGTGCATTTCTGTCAGTCAACCAATCAATCAATGGACAGGCGTGATGCATTTTCAAGCCATGAACACTGCATAGCCCAATGACCTAAATGCTGTTGCGCCCTCAAGATGGCTTGTTTGCACTATGCCCGCATATGGGCAGCTGCCGTCTGCTTCCTGCGCTTCCTTTCAGTTGCTTCCTGTGCTTCCTTTGCTTCCTTGCTGCCTGTGTTTCCTTTGCTCTTTGTGCTGCCTGTGCTTCCTTTGCTTCCTCTGCTTCCTTGCTTCCTTTGCTTCTTATCCTCACCTGGCCTGTTCCCTTCCATCACATCACTGCTGGGGCAGGTGTATGTGGCCACAGCCCCCGGTCCCCTGCCATCAGGGGAGTACTGGGCCGACTGCAACCTGGCGCCCTCCACTGCTGCTGCCCATGATGTTGAGCTGGGCCGCGCACTGTGGGCAGGCAGCGAGGCGGCGGTGGCGGCGTTCGTGGGGGATGCCAAGGGGTCAGGGGATGCCAAGGGGTCAGGGGAGGCCCAGGGGCCAGCCAAAGACATCCAGTGGGGCCTGTGAGCACTGAGCAGGCAAGGGGGCACAAACGACAGGGGGTTGGGGGGCAGAGAGCGGGGGCTTTCAGCACAACATGTACACGGAAATGACTATGTGCAGGACGTGTACTGTTGATATACCGCTAAGTTACTTGAGATGTACTGCAGATGAGTTGCGGTTGTGCCTGTTTGCAATACTTCATGCACTGTCGTTGCTTAGTAGGCGGCCTGCCGTGTGCTTTTGATTTGGTTGGCTTGCTGGATCATGAACGACATGCAGACCACCCAAATGGAGCGCACGACATATGTTGTATGGTTTTTGCATTCAAGCAGAGGAGCCTCCTTGAATGAGTGGGTGGAGAGGCATGCATCTGTGTCTGTGCACAGCAGGCAGAGTGCACGTGGTCATGAGGTACCAGCTGGACCCACGCCACCTACATATGGATCCATTTATAAGCACGATGTTGTACAGGTCCACTCCCATGTAACTTCACTAACTTCTCTGTTACACTCACAATAGTCACAAGTGCAAGAGCGCACTTTGTTGCTTCCTTCAGCTTGTTATAACATCTGCCCCCAGCTGCATGAAATCCGTCTGCAGCTGCTCCTTTAAAACACGCCTCACTTCTGGCCTGCCCCTCTCCTCCATTGCATTCTTCATCTTTTAACAATATCTTTTAATAATACCGTATGTGCCTCTTCCCTCTCTGATCGACCAAAACCCTCACTTTGGGGCTGCAGGAATCACGGAGCATTATTGTAAAACACTCAGACCTTCACTTAGCACACCCCTCTCAAACGCTGTGTCAGCGTAGCCATTCACCTCACCGACAGCCGCTCACTAGCAATCCAAATGTATGCACTGCACGCTGATCAAACCGCTGGGAGGCAGGTGCACGTGCAGGCGCGGCACAACATAAACCACATCCACTCTTACAGCCCCTTCTTAGGCCATCATGTGCGACGCAACACACACCACTACTGTCACGGCCCCTTCCTAGGCCAGCACATTCACCTCCTCCTCCACCTCTGCTGCCACGTCTGATGCTGCAGCAGCAACCTCCACGTCTGCCTCCTTTGCCACTGCAGCCTGTGCCTGTGCAGCCTGCGCCACCGGCACTGCAACAGCCTGCGCCTTTGTAGCCGGTGTCTGTGCAGCCTTTGTAGCCTGTGCCTCTGTAGCCTGTGCCACCGCCACTGCAGCGACCTGTGCCTCTGCAGCCTGTGCCACTGCAGCCTGTGGCTCTGCAACCTGCGCCTCTGCAGCCTGTGCCTTTGCCAGCGGCACTGCAGCGACCTCTGGCTCTGCAGCTGGTGCCTCTTCAGCCTGTGCCTGTGCCACCGGCACTGCAACAACCTCTGGCTCTGCAGCCTTTGCCACTGCAGCCTGTGCCTCTGTAGCCTGCGCCTGCACAGCCTGTGCCTCTGCAGTCTGTGCCTGTGCCACCGGCACTGCAGCGACCTCTGGCTCTGTTACCTCTGCCTCTGCAGCCTTTGTAGCCTCTGCCTCTGCAACCTGCGCCACTGCAGCCTGTGCCTCTGCAGCCTGTGGCTCTGCAGCCTGCACTGCAACAACCTCTGGCTCTGCAGCCTGTGCCTGTGCCACCGGCACGGCAGCCACCTCTGGCTCTGCAGCCTGTGTCTCTGCAACCTGTGCCTCTGCAGTCTGTGCCTCTGCAGTCTGTGCCTCTGCAGTCTGTGCCACCGGCACTGCAGCAATCTCTGGCTCTGCAGCCTGTGCCTGCACAGCCTGCACCTCTGCAGCCTGCACCTGTGCCTCAGCAGCCTGTGCCACCGGCACTTCAACAACCTGTGCCTCTGCAGCCTGAGCCACCAGATCTGCAGTGACCTCTGCCTCTTCAGCCTGCGCCACTGCAACCTGTGCCACTGCAGCCTGCGCCTGCACCTGTGCCTGCTGCTCCTCCTGCTTGCTGCCAAAGCGGCCCAAGCCCAGCCGCTTGATAAACGCCGACACCTGTGGTGTGTGCATGGGTGGGACAACAACACTTATTACGTCACACATGTTCGTGGAATGCCAATTGGTGCACAATAACTTCAACCGACCGCATGTCATCAGGTCTTTTGCACGCTGCCTTACACATCCTGTGCACCCAGAAGGCCAAGACTTCACTCAGGCCAAGCGTACAATGGAACTGGACAGCCTCAGTGATGGACCAGGCAGTACCTTCTTGTACCACCCTGTACTGCCCTATACCGCCATGCCATGCCCTGTATACTGCCCTGTACTGCAGTACATAGCCCTGCCCTGCCCTGTGCCTCCCTGCACCTCGCTGTACCGCCCCGTACCGCCCTGTACTGCCCCGCACCCCCCTGCCCTGCACCGCCCTGCCCTGCACCGCCCTGCCCTGCCCTGTACCGCCCTGTACCGCCATGGACTGGCCCGTACCCCCCTGCACCTCCCTGCACTACTCTTTACCACCCTGTACCGCTCTGTACCGCCCTGTACCGTTCTGTACCGCCCCGTACCGCCCCGCACCGCGCACCTCCTCCGCCACGAAGCCCGCCTTCTCCAGGTGCGGGCTGTGCCCCGCGCCCTCCACCCACACCAGCTGCAGGCGCGAGGGCCCCAGGGCTGCCGCCCACTTGTTGGCCAGGGTGGGGGAGATGATCTCATCCTGCCGGCCCCACAGCAGCAGGATGGGCTGGCGCAGCTGCGGGCACAGGGGCAGGGAGCACGGTGGGCAGCAGGATACCCAAACACTGTTATATAGAAAGTAATCAAAGTATTACATGTAAAAGCGGCTAACCCCTGAACTCTAAACCCCAAACCCTAGTCCTAAAACCCTTGAAGCCTGAAACCCTTCAACCCCTAAACGAAGATGCCTTGATGGGTGGTCACTGGTCAGGGTCAGCAGCAGTGGTGCAGCCGCAGGATTAGTGTGGGGCTCAGGATATTGACTTGGCCAAGGCCCAGGCCTGAGCCACCTCCACCCAAGGGTTAAACCCTGGGCCCAGAAGTCCACAACCCTTGAACCCTGAACCTTAAACCCTTAAACCCTGAACCCTATATATACATTCCCCCCACACACACACCTGCTTGATGCGCGCCTCGCTCATGTCAAAGCCCCCACTCTGGATGAAGGCCACGTTGGCCTCCAGCCAGCCCGGGAGGAAGGTGTGCAGCCGCCCCACCCGCCACGCATCCGCGGTCGCGAACTTGGCCTTGTCCACGTACGCCATCTGTGTGGGTGTGCACGCACGGCAGTTGGTTGGTTGGTTGCACTGATTGCTTGGTTGTACTGGTTGGTTAGTTGTACTGCACTGTGATGATGGTCGGTTGTACTGCAACGTGATGATGGTTGGTTGTACCACAGTGTGATGATAGTCGGTGGTACTGCAGTGCGATGATGGTTGGTTGTAGTGCAGTGCGATGATGGTTGGTTGTACTGCAGTGTGATGACCCGGAACCTGAACCTAAGCCCTAAGCCCTCAACTCTAAGCCCTAACTCCGAATCCCAGCCCTGAAACCTAAGCCCCAACTCCGGATCCCAGCCCTAAGCCCTAAGCCATAACTCCGCACCCCAGCCCTAAACCCTAAGCCTTAACTCTGGATCCCAGCCCTAAACCCTAAGCCCTAACCTTAGATCCCAGCCCCAAATCCTAAGCCCCAACTCCGGATCCCAGCCCTAAACCCTAAGCCCTAACTCTAGATCCCAGCCCTAAACCCTAAGCCCCAACTGTGGCTCCCAGCCCTAAACCCTAAACCCTCAGCCCCAACTCCAGATCCCAGCCCTAAACCCTGAAAAGTGCGCACCTGGTTGGCGCGGTCCCGGAGCCAGATCTGCTTCAGCACCATGACCCCCAGCACTGCCAGGGGCCGCCACAGGGGTGCCACCCCACTGGTGAAGCCCTGCGCGTCGATCAGCACCAGCGCGCGCACCGCCTGCGGTGCAAGCGCATGGACACATGCGGTGCAAGCACATGGGCGCATGGGCGCATGATGGGCGCGCATGGTGACATGGTTGCATGGTTGCATGGGCACGTGGTCGCATGGGCACATGGTTGCATGGCGGTTGCATGGCGACATGGTTGCATTGTGGTTGCATGGTGAGATGGTTGCACAGGCACATGGGGGTAAGTACCAGCAGCACAGGCACAGGGGGGTGGCATGAGACATTCCAGATCTGCATCATCACGCCTCCGGTAACGCGAGCCCCGGCACATGAGGTGACATGGGTTAAGGTTCAGAGTTTAGGTTCAGGTTTGATCTGCATCACCACACCTCTGGGAACGCGAGCGCGTAGTCGGCCGCGATGGTCCCCCCCAAGCTAGTGCCTGCCAGCACCACCGGCCGCCCGCCCAGCGCCTGCCGCCTGCATAACAGCGTGGTCAATTCAGGTTTCGTACTCGTTCAAGCATGATGTATTATAAGTATTCCTTTTCAGATTGTTGTCCCTTACGTACGCCCCAAACACGGAGCGCAGCAGCACACCTACAGTAGAAGTACAGCACGCCTATCTACGGCCCTGCTGCTTGATTGTGTGGCAGTGATGATACAGCTACGGCACAACTCCAGGGCACTACGGTACAACTACGGCACAACTGCGGTACAACTGCGGTACAACTGCGGTACAACTATGATATGACTACAGGGTTTAGGGTTTATGTGTGAACTTAAACACAAAAGATGATGTCGCACTTAAAGGCCTCCAGGTGTAGGTGCTTGCATGCAGTTTCCTTCTTGACATGAACTGGATCTGTATCTGTCATACAACTAATAACATCAAGCCCAGCTGATAGTGTCCTTAATTCCTTTCCCCCCACCTGAACGCCTCAAGGTGTGCGCGCTTGAGGGCGGGGCTGACAGGCAGGGTTGGGTCCCGGCGCCAAGCTGCATGGTCTGTGAACCCCCAACCCACCAGGTCGATTGCCACCACCGGCATGCCTGCGCGCAACACAGCCAAACTAGACCAATCAATCTCAAGGTGTAACAGTCCGTGGGAACATTTGATCGGACCCAGGATTCACCAAGCAGCCCCAGCAACCCCAGACCCACAGATTTCATCATCATCAAGGGCAGGGGATCAGATGCTCTTCGTGGAACACAAAACCATGAATGGACCTAAGCTAGTGCGGCCCATGCAAAGGCAGGCACAGATTCTGGACGCACCAGGACCCCACCCCCCCTGTCAACCCCTCTGTGGAAATGCACTGCACATTTCTTTAGGCTACAGGGTTCAGAGCCTCATGGTTTTGTGTCGTGTAGGGCTTTCAACAAGATCTAACAGTTTAGGGTTGGGTTTGTATTGCTGAGGGTCTTCGGTTTGGGAGTTTAGGGTTTAGGGTTTAAGGGATGTGGGTACGAGGGTTCAGGGTCTAAACGCACCCGCACTCGTGCTCTCCGCGTCGCCTGCCTGCCCCGCCAGCAGTGGGAACGTTCGGCGCCATTCCAGTGAGGAGGAGTCAAACGAGTGCAGCAGCACCATGACCTGCGCACGTGAGAAGGGTGTAGGGTGCAGGGTTTTAGGTTGCAAGGTCGGGCTTTAGGGTTTAGACTAATTAGAACCTGTGTTTGGAGCAGCGGGGCAGTACAGCAGTACTGCACTACAGCACTACAGCAGTACAGATGTTACGACCAACGGCGTGAGCCCTGCCACAGGCAGGCACATGGTAGTGTCCAGTGTGCTGCATGTACCGCATGTACTACATGTACTGCCATCACATGCAGGCGGTACGGGCCGCGCGTGACGTACCGGCTCGTCCCGCCCCACCAGTGCGTCCAGCTCCTCACACACTGGCCCCGTGACCGCGGTGTACAGCGGTTGGGGGCCTAGCTCAGGGACTGACACAGGGATGCGCCGCATCTGCGAGGTGCAGTTGCAGAGTTTACGGTATTAATAACAATAATACTAATAGCATGGCGTGTACCTTTCAGAACGCTCTCTTTGTCTGCCAAGGGATTTCACTTGCAGGAGTTGCCATGCGCGGGTAAGGGAACCTGTGTGCTGCGTGTGCTGCGTGTGCATCTGTGAGGTTGGCTGCAGGACACGTGCTGGATGCACGTGTGCAAGAGCTGCTGGCAAGAATGTGTGCTCCATGTATAGCTCGAAGTCAGATTGGGTTGTATCACGTACCAGTACATGTACATGAAGTGGATGCTGTGGTTCGGCCCGCGCAGCTGGTCTTTATAGAGCATGTGGATTAACACCGCACCGTTGTCACACAGCTGTATGCAGGGACTATGATGTAGTTATGCAGCAGCATGCGCCAGGTGTGCCTCCTGTGTCCGCTCACAGTGCTGCATGCCATGCGCACTAAGGCAGTGTGAAGGACGGGTCAATGGGCCACACTCATGTGACTGGATCCGCAATGCCCAACTCCTTCCTCGCTCATTAGGGCCCTTCCCGCGCCGCACCTGCTTGGCCATCGACTGGCACGCTGGGTCGCCAATCTCCGCGATAGGAGGTGGCATCCACGGAGGATAGGACCCGCTGGTGGAAGGCGCATCCGATGCTGTTGTTCTGAGCGCCTGTAGCAGAGAACGCGTAGAAATCCAGGTTGGCTCTTGAGGATGAGATGCAATTCTCGAGGCAAGTGCAGAGTTCGATTTTGTACCTTTGGGGTGTGACATGCAGTCGAAACACGAGTGTTGAGCGACTTGATGGCTTTTGTGGCCCACTTGCTCCCAGTCCCCGCTGGCCCGGAGGGCCGTACCCCAGTTCTATGCATCAACATGATAATAAATAGAGCCTTTGACCTGGCACAAGGTTAGGCTTTATTACAGCTGTACTGCCACGGGTCACAGCAGTACCACCGGCTCGCCTCCCACTACACAAAGCAGCTTGCCGTGAAACCTGGGAACTTGCCGTGAAACCTGTTGTCCTTGATAAATACCGCTTCAGCTGTGCTGCATTTTCCTCAACCACGCCTTCCACACAACAGATGCTGCCATGCTGATGCCAGTGCTGGCCTCTGGCTGCCAGTGCTTGCTGACTCACAGCCAGCAGCGGCACCCTGGATCAACAAGCACTGCGTCGCCTCAGCAGCGCAGCCATTGTGCTGAGCACATGCTGGTTAAGACTGACAGACGCAGCCACCAGCTTCTCTTCCAACCCTGCAGTCAGCTGGCCAGCTTCGGCAAGGGCTTGCCGTGCGTTCGACACGCCCTGTGCGCTGCAGATGGGCGGCTGTGCACCCAGCAGCACCTCCACCACTTGCACGTGCCCGCCGCGCACTGCAGCCATGAGTGCCAGATCACCCCCGAGCCTCGCCCCAGCCGCCAGCAACGCACCCACAATGTCTGCATGCCCCTTGTGTGCTGCAGCTAGCAGTGCTGCACCCCCCTGCCACGCCTCCTCCTCATACCAGCTCACGGCTGATCTCACACGTGCAAGGTGTGGTCGCTGTGTGAGGCGTGGTCCGTCCACATCCACCCCGCCCCCCGCCAGCAGCTGTGCGACCACTGCCCGCTGCCCCGCCTGTGCTGCAGCCGTCAGCGCCCGCCACCCCTGCCCCTCCACATCCCAACCCACCAGTGTGACCACACACCCCACATGCCCGCCCTCAGCCGCCACCTCCACTGCATGCTGCAGCACGTTGCGGGGCAGGTAGTGTGGCTGGATCCCCACACCGCCCCCAAAGCTGCCCCACGCCCCCAGCACACTCTCATGGCCATGGGCAGCTGCCAGGTACACAGGGTGTGTGGGCCACTGCCGCAGCCGGCCCCGCCAAAACTCAGGATCCATGCCTAGCAACAACGACACGATCTGGGTCTTGCCCAGCTCAGCTGCCTTCCTCAGTGCAACTACATGCCTCCGCCCATCCAAACCCTGCGGGCTGCACAGCAGCAGCTCAGCAGCGGCTAGGTTGTTGGCCTCCAGGGCAACTGTTAGCGCGTTACTGGCCTCTGTCCACCCCCACACTGCACGCAGGACCTTTGCAATCAGTGACAGATCACCATGTGCTACGGCCTTGCACAGCACAAGCTCAACCTCTGGGCTGTGGGAGGGCACGGGTGTACCAGCATCCAGTAGAACTTCTATCACAGCCCAATGGCCCTCTTGAATAGCGGCCTTGAGGCCAAAAATGGCACGTGCGGCATCGGCACCTGCCCGCAGGAGTGTGCGCACCATCTCCACATCCCCCGCAGCCGCTGCAGCACACAGCGGTTTCTGTGCTGCATCTGCTTCGCGGCTGTCCCACCACCACCTGAGCGCCCCCGCATCCAGCAGCAGCAGCACCACATTCAGCTGCCCTGCTTCCGCTGCTGCTGTGAGCGCATCGTCGGTGGCCCAAGGCGCCCAGCGATCTTCTAATTGGGATTCCTGCTCCTCGTCTGGTGTGTGTGCGGTGCTGCCAACCGGCCATGCAGGCATGGGCACGAGCCGCAGCAAGGCCGCCACCACGCCTGCCTTCCCAGCCCGGGCTGCCCGCACCAGGCCCGACCAGTGCTGGAAGCGGATGGCAGCAAAGCGGCTGGGGCGCTGGGGGTGTTGCGCATGGTTGCTGGGGCCGAGTGCGTGCGATGCCAGCCACATGGCACACAGCTCGTCTGATTGGAAGATGGCTGAGAAGATGGCAGCTGCACCTGGCAGTGCCAATGGGTTGATGCCCGAGAGGGCGACTATGTGTGCTGCCAGGTGTGTGGGCAGCCCCAGCAGTGCCTGCCACCCGTCTGTTGCGTCCCCGCCCCCTGGTGGTTGCAGGTGTTGGGGAGGCTGCTGCTGCTGTTGCTGCTGTTGGGGCTGTTGGGAGCCCTCATCCCCCTCTTGCTCCATGTGTCTTTGTGTGAGCACTGTGCCCTTAGCAGCTGAGCATCTGTCCCATACCAGCCTGCATGCAAGCCAGTGCAGCCGCATGCATGCGGCACATTACAGTGTGCATGCAGGATGACATGCAAGCACAATGGTGAGTATATCATGCCAGGCATTAGCTGTAAGGTCTAGCCTTCTGCATTTTTTTAGATTGTGCGAATGCGAATGCTGTCACGTGAGCCCTTGGGGGACTTCTGCACAGCTCACCTCTGGATGCCGCAGCTGCAAAAGCGTGTCAGTATGCTGCCGAAAATCGATCCATTCTAGCATCTGCGAACGCATCTGTGCTCTGAAGCTGAGGTGCAACCTGTGGGTCGTTTCCATGGCACAAGGCGAGTTTAATGCGGTCTCAGTTGCAGTGGATTGATAATTGTATACCGTATATTTCATAGACAGTTCAGCTTCTATGCATCTTCGTTCGTTAGGGGTTTTGGGAGGATTAACGGCCCATTGGGCTGTTGGCGCTTGTTGTTAGCAATTTGAGGGCAGGAGCGTCATACTGTGCCCAACCTGTCATCCAACTGTCAACTGATGATGCGTCACAACACGCAATGCTGTTTGTGTTTGTCGCTCCGCCCCAACATCGTACCTGCCCAGGCTGCCAGTTGTGTGGAACAATGCACCGTGTGCAGGGCCCGGGCAGTGCTGAGCACCCATACTGCACCCCACGATTGCGGCCATGTGCATTATCACACCAGTGCACCCGTAGTATCTGCACATGCAACCATCTTCTACGGCGCTATAGCAAAACTGTACATTAAGTTGCAAAGAACATCACATGCCGTTTCACCCTGCATGCCGGATGGAGCATGTGGGGGCGGCCACACGGCTTCAACACCACCGTGTCAATTGCAAACCGTCCCCATTCAATGCGCATGCCCGGCAGCAACTCAGAAGCAGCTTGATAAAGATGTTCAATGTCAGTACAAACCGTACCGTCACATGAAGCTTCGAGTTCATAGACGCTGCCGGCAGACAGGAACAAACCCCGCCTGCACCTATAATTGCCTCATGCCCAGATCCACATAAGTCACAGCGGAAGAGCCGAGACGAAACCCACTGAGGCTCAGGTATAAGATGAGATGCGTCTGCTGTCCTGTCCATCTTTTAGGTCTGTTTCTCGGCAATCCAAGCGTGTTGCGCTACAGTGCACATGTGTTCCGCTAACAGTGCACATAGCGTGGCTAGGCTACGCCAGTCCACCTCATCCACCTCACTCCTGCATGCTGCTCAGGCCCAGCACTCCTCATGGGCCACACCTGCCGCATGGAACACCGTGCAGCTTCAGTTGACGCTGCTGTTCAGCTGCATCGCTCCTGCTGCGCTGCAGAATGCTCGCACTGCCTCCTGCTGTTCGACACACTGGTGGACACCTGCTGGTTGACAGCAGCTGGTTGACACTGGTGGACACCTGCTGGTTGACAGTCTTCGAGTCTTGTCATATTCCAGGATGGTCACAGCTCCCGGTGGCGCTTTGGTAGCACAGTTGGGTGCGCGATAGTCACAAACAGGTGACGCCAGCTTGCTCAGCTGCCCTAGAACGTGCGTGACTCGGCTGACTCCTCAAGCATCATCACTCCAGTCATCACTCCATGCAGTCCGCCATCCTTCAGATCGCTCCATGCAGTCCGCCATCCCTCAAAGCGCTCCATGCACTCGGTCCGCCATCCCTCAGATCGCTCCATGCAGTCCGCCATCCCTCAGATCGCTCCATGCAGTCCGCCATCCCTCAGATCGCTCCATGCAGTACGCCGTCACTCCATGCAGTACGCCGTCACTCCATGCAGTACGCCGTCACTCCATGCAGTACGCCGTCACTCCATGCAGTACATCATCACTGCATGAAGTACGTCGTCATTCGATGCAGTACATCGTCACTCTTTGGAGTACGCGGACAGGGCCGCGCGAAGCTCCTCGCGTTGCGCGTCCAGCTTTGCAAGCTCCGCCTCCACCCGCGTCCGTTCCGCGTACCACTTGTTACGCGCTGCGGCACAACAAATGGAGGCGGGCACACAGCTCGGAGTGGCGCGCCGCAGAAGCAGGCGGCGAGATACAGTGCAACATGGAACAGCCGCACAGTAGAGCCACAGTACAACACAGAACGGAAGCACAACGCAGATTGGCAGTACAACACAGAGCGGCAGCCCAACACAGAACGGCAGCACAACACAAACGGAGGTACAACACAGAGTAGCAGCACAACAAAGTGTTGCAGCACAACACAGAACGGCAGCATAACACAGAGTGGCAGTACAACACAGAATGGCCAAATGACTGCCAGCAAAGTGCGCCATGTGCCGTGCACCCCATCCTGCAGATTCTCTCCATGCCATCATTTCACCTCACATGCCATGTCAGTGTTGCCAATGCAGAAGCCGTACCCAACAGAAAGAACACCCACGCCTGTACAACCCCCCTCAACCCACCCACCTTGCTGCAGCCTACCCAGCCACACACGCCCAGCTGCACAGTGTTCAGGGCCTACTTTCAGCACGCAACACCCCACCAGTGACCCACCCACCTTGCTTCAGCCAGCCCACACACAGCAGGCCCCCAGTCAGGTAGAACCCCCCGCAGCCGGCCATTGCATAGCCGGCGACCTGCGCACACATGCCCAGGAGGAATGTGTTTGATTCCACAGTTCCACAGCGCTAACTGACACTCCTGACTGACTGAGGCGCTGATCACACTCATCACGCAAGGTCGCCAGCCGATGGGGCTGGTGGAACAGGCAATGATGGATGCGCCAGCACTGCCCGCGAGTGGCAGTGGCAGGATGGCAGTGGAGGAAGCACCCTCAGGGCCGCAGTCAGTGTACCTCCCGCCCAGTACCAGCCACGCTGCGCCGTGTCTCCCAACCCTACACTCGTGACCCCTAACCCTAAATTCTACGCCTAAACATTACCATAAACCCTACGCCTGAACCCTAAACCATGAACCTTATGCCTAAACCTTAAACCCTAAACCCTATGTCTAAACCCTAAACCCTACCCACAAACCCTAAACCCTAAACCCCAGCCTTCAACCCAGACACGCACCTGCCGATAGATGTCCAGCGACCTGTGGAAGTCAGACGAGGTGGCCGGGTGGGCAGAGGGCGGCTCCAAAGGTGCCCCCGCTCCCCCGGGCCCCCCGTGCACCACCGCGGCCCCGACGGCCACGCTCCCGCTCCCACTGCTGGTGCAGAGCACGCCGCCGAAGCTGGGCTGCGCCAGCGCAAGGGTCATGACGGCGAGCAGGCCGTGCAGCAGGCCGCGCCCCACCCAGCTCTCCGCGCCCCGCCCCGCCGTGCGCATCACACACTCCCACTCGGTCTCCAGCATCGCGCACGCCGCGGCCACGCCTGTGCAGCAGGCAGGGCCACGCGCACATGGGGCCCGTTGCGGTGGTGCGGTGTGATTGGTGTGCGGTGGTGTGGTTTGGGTGGTGTGCGGTGTTGTGGTGTGGGGTGTGGTATGGTGTGGGGTGGGGTGTTGTGCTGTGTTGTGGTGTGGTGTGGTGTGATAGTGGTGTGGGGTGGGTGGTGACGGTGCACTGGTGTGGTGTGTAGATGCATTGTAACATGGCGTGGTGTGTTGTGGTGTTGTGGTGTGGTAATTGACCATTAACAGAGCGCAGGTGCATGCTGAAGCAGCAGCAGAGGCCTTGCATCTTCTGCCAGGTTACTGCAGACTTAATGAAAGGCAAGGCAGCCCACACTCTGGTTTCACAGAGTGTGCACACACACCAGAACAGCACACACTGTCATGAGCTGAGGACCAGTTGCTATGTCAAACTTCACTGGACTCAGTTGCTGCAATGATACCCAGTGCTGCCTCACACACATGAATTGTTGGCCGATGCCATCATAGGCTGAGGATCAGCGGTTTCTCAAATGCCAGACTCGATTGCTGATGCGCAGCACAGCGCACCTATCCCATACAGCCGGAGCACCTGCAGCAGCGCCTGCATGCTGTGGCTCGAGTACACCATGGCTGCCAGCGGCTGCATGTGCATGTCACAGTTGCATGTGCATGTGCATGCCACAGTTGCAGGGCAGGCGTGCACGCAGTTAGAGGCGCAAGTGTTATGGCCTTATGTCGCTGGGGAGCTGGCTTCAGCAGGGTTCAGCTCGGGAGCTGGCTTGCAGCCACATGCTGAGGCACTGCCATGCCCTTGCAGCTGCACCTGTCACAATTTGAGCCCTGCACCGCAGCTGGTACACAGGGCTTGCCAATGCATGGCACCATGCATGGCTGCGTGCCGCACCTGGGCTGCAGCACTGAGTGCCATTGCGAATGCAACGCCACACAGGATCGCAGCCACAGCAGTGATTGCATTCACTGTGCGGCAGAAGTTCAGGAAGCCATCTGCTGGAGGTGGTCCAGGAGGGGCTGCGAGCAGGCATTGAAAGCAGACAGTGCCTCGGTGATAGGCCGAGTATGGAGCATGCAGCATGCAGGTCCATGCAAGAGCACACCAGGTGTCACGACCGCAACCGACGAACCCACCAGCCTTGTCCTTTTGAGGTTTGGCTTGCCCCGCCTCCGCGTCCATGGCGTCGCGTGCCAGGACGGTTTGAGCGTGCCCAAACTGCTGTGGAAATGCCAGTACTCAAATCAACTTGTTAACCGGTGTGGTTAACAATACCAGGGACCGGCAGCTATTATTGCGAGCTTGCTCTTGTATGTGTGCTGATCATGCAACAACCCCGGCAGTGAGGCAGTTCAGTGTCTTAGTACAATAAGCGTGCTTAATGCCGTCACGTGAACATATGCTTGCGGAACACGCTGCACGAAACTGCGTCACACCCCACACCTAGTCAGTCACACTGGTCTTTCCCTTCACCTTTGCGGCCCGCGACACATCAGGGCTGGTGTGCATGGCTGGTGGAAGCCTCATGCCAGGTCATAAACAGGATGCACACGCACGCGCGCTCACCACTGCTGCACGCACATGCGCGCACTCCACTGCTGCATGCGCAAACTTGCTGCAAACTGTACTGCTGCCGCGCGCAATTACTTCGTTAGGACCTAGGAGGTGCTGTATCTCAGAATATGGCACTATTGCACACTGCTGAGGGCATCTGCATTCGCCACAAACTGTACTCAAGCTTGGAATCCAAGGGACCGTGCTTTTACGGTCGCAGGTTTAGGGTTCAGGGTCCGTGTATGTTACAGCCCAGTCTATGAGCCAGTACGTCCGGCAGCAGTGGGCTGATGGCTTGGTGACTGATGGCCACCAAATATCAACCAACCAAGAGTTCGCGGCCCACTTTGCAACCAGGCACAACCACAACCAGCCGCGCGATGCCACGCCCAGCCATGGATGAATCCCACTCCCCACCCCACCCACGTCGTTGCACTCAACTGCAACGCCACCGCAAGCAACCCTCACCCTCCCCTTACTACATCCCCAGCCCCTGGCCTAGTTGCTCTCTCGCACTACTGTGTCCCCGTTGACCCTGATGCTGCAAGTGCTGCTGCCTGCTGTGCCTTATACTCAGCACCGCTCACAGTGAAGGGCACCATGTCTGCGAACAGCGAGGTGTAGTAAAACAGTAGCAATAGATTAAACAACAATAATAACACAGCGGTTCACAAAACAGTGTGTAAAAAATATGTGGTGGTGTGCAAACCAGGTGAGAATCCAGCACGTGTGCATAAGCGACACGTGCCAGGTATGAGGAGCGATGGAATGCAGCAGCAGCAATACAGCAGTTGTGGACACCACTGGACTAGGACATGGCTGGAAGCATGGTAACATGAAAAGATGTGCACTGCCTGCTCAAACATCTTTTCTGTTATCTTCAACTTCTTCAAGGTACCGTATTTTGTGGTGTTCCACTCACCATGTAAGAAGTCTGCGGCATCCCATGCCCGCACGCATGCCGCCAGGTGTTTGTACTGCACAGCTGGTGCGGGCGGCTTTTTGCTGCTGGCTGTCCCGCTGCTGCCTGCTGCTGCCTGGGTTGCTTCTTCACATGCATGGCGCGCACAACGGTCTGCCAGCTCCAGAACAAACAGCTCCTGAGTTGCGCGGTGGGCACTTGCCGCGTGTCAGGCCAGATGCTTTAGATAATAACGAGTTATTGTGACCATGTGAATGTACAGGAAAGCAGTACAAGCAGGCTTTGTCGCCACCAGTCCGCCATTATGCTTTGTGTCAGTGCTTGGTACTTCAGTGGACATGTACCGCTGGCTGTTGGTGAGTGGCCACAAGCAACTAATGCAGGACTTGCATACTGGCAGCTCGGTCCCCTGCATGCTTTGTATGCTTTGCAAGCCCAGCTGCACGTGCCCGTGGATGACTCACCGCAGCTCGTGACATGGCCAGCACTGCATCTGGTGACAACTGTGTGTTGCCCGCTGCCTCGCTCATGACTTTCTTGACTTTGGCCTGCGCCTTGACCTGCAAGAAGTATGCCATCGGCATGGCAAATCCTAAAACCCCTTTGTGCGTCATGCTGTGCCCAGTGCATGCAACAAGGGTTCACGTTGTGTGCATGACGCAAGCAAGCACAAGTACACAACAGCGACTCCTCTGGGTGCACAAAGAGGAACCATGTGGTAGCATGCACTAGTCATTGCACATGTCTCAGCTCCATTGTGACTACAGGTGGACCATAGGTGTAGTGACCTACCAGTCCATCGTCTGCCTGCTCGGACGGGTCCACCATATCAAGTATGAAAACAGAATAACAAGCAGTGGCAGCTTCAGACTTGCACAGATCAGGATCTGCTTTCAACGTGGAGGGTGGGCATAAACAATGGTATGCAACACAGCGTTATTGAACAATCACAGTGCTCGCCGAATTGCAGTCCTTGACCCAAAACCCTGGCAGTGACAGAGTGGGAGGACGCGCTGAATCCAACCGCAAACATGATCCAACCGCGCACCTGTTTCCAACCTGATGCCATGAGCCCTGCTTAGTGCTGTAATCCAGGGTGCTGGTGGAAGCTAACGATGGCACCTCGCGAGGGCCTTTCTCGCGAGGATGTGGCTCGTGACCTGTTGACCCATGTTATAGAATTCCTGCAGCACCTGGAACTCACCAACACGGTCGCGCTATTGGAGCAGGAACGCCAGGCCAAGCGCGACTTGTTCAACAATTCCTTGCGCCCTTCGTCCAAAGCCGGCAAGGATGCGCGACAGAACATGAAGGCCGAGCTGGTGCGCACGTGCGCGGCTTCATCGGTGCCTTGCATGTGGGGGGAAGGTCATGCAAGCATGATGATGCCATGCCCATGTATGATGCAAGCCACCATGCCATGCACAAGCGGGCCAACGCACGTCGCTGGACCCTGCCCTGCAACTGCAGCTGCGCAAGTTTGATGAGGGGCGCGGCCAGGAGTTCTTCTCCTTGTGGCAACAATATGTGCCGGCCAGCATGCTGGCGTATGACGATGCCACACGCCAAGTGAGGATTGAGGATGGGCGACGAGCTCTAGCGTGGGCATACAACACAGCTTGCTGCATGCTTCATTTACCAGGCAGTGTGCGTGACAGCTGCAGCATGCCAAACACACAGAGTGTGCGGTGTCAGAGCCTGTTCTGCTCACTGAAGATGCTGCTGAGGTTGATTGCATCTATAACATAACGATGGATTGCCACAGCTCGTGATGGGTGATGAGGGAGCATCACGATGCATGCATAGTGCGCGCGGAGTATGCATCATGATCCAAGCTCAACACCATCATCATGGGCACTGCCAATGAAACCCTCTTCCTGGGTCACTCCAAAACCCTAAAACCACACCACCAACCTGTACCATGTATGTTGTGCTGTACTGCCCACAGCTGGAGTTCCGCCTACATGTGTACTTCGCCATCTACCCTGTACTGCCTGCAGCATCCGGTACGGCAGTACGGGTCTCACGCACCTATTGCATGGTTTCTTTCCTGCGCTTTTGCTGGGTTTCACAGACCTTTTGTTGCGTGTGACAAGTACACAAGCAATAGACCAAGGCAACTTGTGCCAGGCAGGTGCATGGCAGCACAGTGCATGGCAGCTATGGGCCATACCTGCGCTGCATCGCATGCCACGCCGACACATCATACTGCGTCAGACTGTGCCAGCATGTCAACTGCTGCGTGACGGTCGATGTGTGGCACACTTTTTTGCAGTGCTGGTGGCGGCGCCACCGCCCCGCGCCGGCCCACGCAGTACGGCCGCACCCGCGTCCTCCTCTCCCCCCGGGGGTGCCAGTGGCCTGCTGGCCCGCAGCCCCAGCCTCACCCGGACCAGCCACTCAGGCAACAACGCGGGCCCCGCGGCAGGACACAGCGCGGGTGCCTGGAGTCCCGCGGCGCCGCGGCCGCGGCCGGCAGCGTACCGCCCACACCTGCCACTGCGGTACAGCGGGGCAGCTGTGACGGCGGCAAGGTGTACGGGGGCGGGGACGTTGCAGGGGGTTCGGGGGGCGCAGGGTATGGCGGTGGGGGAGGGCACGGGCAGGGACAGAGGGAAGCGAGCCCCTCTCGCATCCCCCACGCACCCACACACAGCTATGACCGGCCCCTTGGCCATGCACAGCTCCCAGCGCCACATGGCGCAGCAGGTGATGCAGCCGCCACGTCGGCGGACAGCTTGTCCCATGAACCGCCCCACCACACGACACTGCATGTGGGGATTGCCCCCGGAGACTCCATCTCCCTGCCCCCCATCTCCCCTGGGCCCTTGGCACAGCTGGTCCACCCCGCGCGCCACCAGTCCCCGCCCCAGCATCCATACTGGCAGCAGCAGCAGCAGCAGCCGCCCGCTGGGGGCACACCAGAGGCCATGCAAGAGACAGGGCCGCCATACGGGGCAGGTCCCAACGCACGCAACGAAGCCAGGGGCAACAATGACGAACGCGAACTGCCCGCCCCTGCATGGCACGGCCCCCGCAGCTCCATCCCCCCTGCTCCGGGGGCAAGGGCCGCATGGCCACCCACCGCCCCCGCGCCGGCCCATGCCGCCCCCGCCCCCGCAGCCACCCCCAACCCTGCCGAGCTCCTGCTCTACTACGCGCTGCCCTTCGTGCCGTTCCCCGAGCACCACCCGTCCTTCCAGCACCTGTTCCAGCCCGCGCCGGGGTCGGGGCCGGGCGGGGGCAGCGCGTGGGCCGCCAGTCTCAAGGCCACCCTCAAGGCCGCGCTGGCGTCCATGGCAACGCGGGAGCAGGGCCCGGCCGCGCGCATCCCCCTGCTGTTCGACATGTATGATGCATACGCGGCGGCGGCCGCTCCCCCGGGCGTG
Organism: Haematococcus sp. NG2; assembly: GCA_004335575.1. Lineage (NCBI taxonomy): Eukaryota > Viridiplantae > Chlorophyta > Chlorophyceae > Chlamydomonadales > Haematococcaceae > Haematococcus > Haematococcus sp. NG2. The sequence goes on along the minus strand of QAXD01000161.1, from coordinate 50,494 downwards.
CCACCGGGCACCCTGGCACGCCAGATGTCCACCCGCGGCGCAGCAGCGGCGGTCGCTGTAGTTTCTGGGGGTGGTGCAGGGGGCAGCCCTGGCTGGGGCCGGGCCGGGGGGGCGAGCCACCCGGAGCACGCCATGCGCGCCGGCTCCTCGTCTCTTA
>QAXD01000161.1:20247-34033 GCA_004335575.1 Haematococcus sp. NG2 | reverse complement strand
GCTGCTGCTGCGGCAGGCGCAGCTGCGTCGGTGCCTGCGGCCGCGGCGTGTTCCAGGCCACGCCGTTTGAGCTCGTTGCCAGCCTGAGCGGCATCCACAGCAGCCGCTCCACGCTTGGCACCTGCTGCAGTTGCGGGCGCTGTCCCCGCAGGCAACTGCTTGGCCTTTTTGGCTGCCGGCGCAGCGCTGCCTGAGGCTCCAGCACCCGCTGCGCCATGTGTGCCTGCCCCACGCTTCCTGCCCCTTCCCTTGGCTGCAGCAGGGCCGGCAGGCGCATCTGCGGCCGGCCCGCCGTCACCGCCCGCGTCCTGCTGGGCCGCAGATTTGGCGGCCTTGGGCTTGCCAGCCTTCTTGCACGCGTTGAGGGCCTCGCCGAACAGGTCGCCCATGTCTGGGCGGTCCTTCCCCGCCTCTACTGCATATGGCTTGAGCCCGCGCTCCGCCGCCCATGCATACGCCTGCGGTGCCACGTGTGTGTTGTGGGGCCGGTGTGGGGACCGGTGTGGGTGCGGGCGGCGATGGTTGCTGCCGGGTTTCACGTTTTAGGACCCTAAACCCTACTTTCCTAAACTTAGGTTTTGACCCTAAACCCTAAACACCACCCACTCCACCACCCACCGCATCCATCTCCACCACCCACTCCACCACCCACCGCATGCAACCCTAAAAACCACCCACTCCACCACCCACTCCATCACCCACCGCATCCATCTCAGGGTCGGGCACGCGGATCACCGGCACGTCGTCGCCTCGTGTTGTGCCCCGCCGCCACGCCATGAGCAGCGTGCGACCGATCGCGGCCGCCACCAGCGGTGACACTGCGTTGCCCACCTGCTTGTAGCGCGTGGGGATCGAGCCGTGGTCGCTGCGCGTGCTCATGCCCAGGCCCACAAAGGGCATGTGGTCCGGGAAGCCCTGCGCGGCAGCAGCAGCACATGGGGTGGTGCAGGCGTGTTCATCATCCAGCGAACCCACAGAATGTGAGATGAGCCATGGGGCTGAGCATCGCAGCAAACAGCATCACGGATCGAACGCCATGTGTGCAAAGGCACAGCCTCGCCACACCTGGCCGCATACAGCAGGGTACAGCAAGGGCACGCGCTTGGGCGATCATGCACACACTGGCCACCACCCAGAGCCGGCCGAGCTGGCCTCACCCAGACCCAGCCCGGCCTGGGGCCCGCCGCCACCCACACGCTGCAGCAAACATTGCTGCATGCATACAGAAACTCGAGCAAGCGGCGCGTCGGGTGTGCACCACCGCCCCTCACCACGCAGCGCGCGTTCTCCCGGATGGTGAGCACACGGTCCTCCTCCGGGTGCAGGTTGCGCAGGTTGTGCGGCTCCGCGCGCGTCACCACGGTCGACTGCTGCCCATCTCGGCTGCGAGCAGCGCGCGGGTGGGGCCGCCTGTCTGTCAGAGCCTTTGGCAGCGGCAATGCAGTGTGTGTGCACCACGCTGCATCATGATCACGCACTGATACTGATACCGAGTGATACTGATACGCGTGCTGCACAACTCAGGGTTTACCATCATGGCCTACCCCCATGTGTGGGGCCAGCAATGCATGAACCACATGGAGCACATGGCCCACATGAGCCATATGGACCATGGGCCACATGGACCATGGACCACATGGGCCACATGCAGCACATAGACGCATGGATCACATGCAGCACATTAGACGCATGGCTGCATGGACCACATGCACCACACGGGCCACAGTACCGCACCTGGTGCGGCCGTAGCAGTCCTGCCGTGCGCCCTCCCCTTCCTCATCCTGTATGTACCCGCTCTTGCCATCACCGAACGTGATGCACCACCTGCGGCATCAAGGCCCCACACACAACACACCAGCACACATGTACATGTATGCTTCACTGTGAACCCCAGGATTTGGTGCACGTTCCTTGCCATCTGCAGCATGAAGCTCGCAGGTAGTGTCTCGTGTGCAAGCTGCAGCTGGGGCTGAGCCATGGCTGTGCTGTGGCAGAGCTCGGGCGGCCGGACGGCTGACAGGTGTGCCACCTGGCATCCAGGCCCTGGAAAAGCCTCGTGGCTTGAGCCCTGACCTGCACCCTGAAACCTGACTCCAGGCAAAACACTGAGCCGCAGCCCTGAACCCTGAACCACACCCCTGAATCACACCCCTGAACCACACCCCTGAACCACAACCCTGAACCACAACCCAGCGCCAACCACTGTCATCACCCATATAGGCTCATACCCACCGAGGGCACAGCACGTCGCCAGTGGGCAGCCACGCCGTGGTGGCCGGGCAGCCGGGCAGCGCGACACCACGCCACCCGTTCTTGTCATGCTGGTCGATGCGGGACGACTTGTGGCGGGACCGCTTGGGCTTGATGGTGTGGCCCCCACCCTGCGCGTGCATGCCAGGGCCATCTGGTGTATGGCTTCAGGTGCCCGTGCAGGTGCTGGCTAAGAATAATCATAACGATAACACGGCTAATAATAATACTGTAATAGTAACACCGCAGGTGCTGGCTGACATGTGACACTCACATATACATCAGACAGACAGCTGCGCTGACCGACCAGGCTGCAACCAAACCTGTGAGTCACCAAACACCCGCCTGAGTGGGAGCCAGTGCCCAGCCCCAACCCCACCCGCACCTCCAGCACCCGCACCTCCACCCCCCGCCCCGCACACACACACACCCTGCACCCACCAGGCATTTGCACACAAGAATGGGGTTCCCGTCTGCGTCCTTCTTGTTGGTGTCAACCTGCAGCGCATGGAAGTGGCCCACGCAGCATGTGCCTGCAGGCACCAGGTGGTCAGATGACAAGCAGGGTTAGCATGGTTTGGCAAGGGGTGTGACTTTGAGGAGAAGGGTGAATCATGAACAGGCCATTAAGAGTCAGGTGCAGCAGTGCTTGCAGCACGCCAGCGTGCAGATCCCCATGCACTGGGCACACAAGAAGTCCGAGCTGGCTATGAGTGCCAGAGCTGTTCCATAGCTACGGGAACCACAGGTGAAGATAGGGAGCAGGAGCGCGGGCACATAAGCATGTCAAAATGCAGAGAAGCACGGTGCGCGGATAAGCATGGCGCGCACCATCGCTGTTCTCCACCACACCCTCAAAGTCGCGGAAGTTGGCGCCCTTACGCTTTGGCACGTTCGCCATGCGCAAGTGGTCATCGGCGTTACACTGTGAGCGAGGGCCGCGCAAAGCCGTGTAATGATGATAACGCATGATGATGTGAGCAAGGGCCAGAGATGCGCACGCGTGCCAATGCCAGCGTGCTCTGTTTCATGCAGGCGGCTAGGCACAGGCACAGCGTGTGGTCCTCTCGCATATGTGCGACAAGGCTCACACCGTTACAGCAGGTGTCTGGGGCAGCCCAGCCATGTGACTGGTGTGAGGCATGTCCCACCACACACCTGCAGCGGGCGGTGGTCGCGCAGTGGTTTTGCTGCAGGCGGCAGCTTCTCCAGCTCAAGCTCCTTGCGCACCTGTGCAGCAAATTTAGGGTTTAGCCCTTGGCCTTGCCCTAGCCCTTACCCCGCTGTACACACGAATGTCGAGCATGCAACAGTCCCATGCGCCGCAGGCCTGACTTCGCCCCCCACCATGCACCCCCAGGGTTCAAGGCTAGGATTCATTTGCCGCATGGTGCAGAGTTTGAGGCTTGGGCCACTAGGAATCAGGCTTGAGCCCGTAACAACACTCACCTCCTCCATGACATGGGCGCCCAGGGTGGCCGCGTATTCCTTGCGCCGCGCCTCACGCTGCTCATCCATCTGCCGGCGCTTCTCTGCGTCGTCCCCTGCCATCGCATCCTTGTAGGCCTCCCACACCTGGGCAGTGGGGTGCAGGGGGCGGGCTATACAGGTTAAGCAAAGGGGAGCAGGAAAACGAATCATGCGGAGCTGTAACTGTGCAGCAGCACAGCTGGGTACTGGCAGCCACACCCATGATGGCGTACCTGCCCCAAACGCTGTTACCTATAAATATGCCCGATCAGGAAGCACATGACTTGCAACAGTATTCCCCATCACTCAACGGCTGCCCTCTCTCCATCCTCTTCATAATCATCCCCCTCCATGCCAGAAAGCACATTGTGGCAGCACTTGTGAATAAATTGAACCGACTCACCGCCACCACGTAGTTTGCATCCTCCTTGTCCTCCTTGCCGTTCTTGTCCACCTCATCCTCCTCATCTTCTGCCCCCTCCTCGGCGTCTGGGTTGGCCTGCCCACCCTTCTTCTTGCCTTTCTTCTTGCCGGGCTTGGGCTTCTTCTCGGCCTTGGACACGCGCTTGGAGCAGAAGACAGAGAAGCCCACCGCGGCCTGTGCATGTGCACGTGTATGGCAGGTGCATCGAGCACATCAGGATGCAGAAGTACACACTGTAAATAAAAACCATTAGTAAGAAAACAAACAAGCAAGTCAGCAAGCCTGTGCCCTCTGCTGTGCGTGTCTTTGGGGAGAGGGGTTCTAGACATAGCAGCTGGAAGCGTTCCCTGGGCTACCCGCCCTTCCAGTCAACGGCAACCCGCTACACCCGTCTGTCTGAAGGCTCATGTAACATGAACATGAACAACGGCAACCCCCGCCACACACGCACGTCGCCACCCTCAGCGTGCAGCGCCTGCAGCTTCTTCACCGCCGCCTGCCGCAGCGAGGACATCAGGCGTTCGGCCGCTGCGGCGCGCTGCGCGAAGCTGGGGGCGCCGGGCTCCGGGTCGCGCCGCAGGTACTTTTGGTACGGCGTCCGCGGCTCGCACCTGTGCAGTGCGGGGTCCAGCGCAGGCGCAGCGAGCGGTGTGCGGCACAGGCAGGGTTTGAAGCAGGCTTAACCCTAGACACTAAAACCCTGAACTCTAAACCCCTAAAACTTCTAACAGGGCATGAGGTTCAGGTCAGGCCATACGCCCTGCAACTCTGAGAGCCTAAACCAGCCGCAAACCAGTCAGACAACCTGTAGTGGCGCAAGCTGCAACTGCTGTTGCATATGAGCTGCATCATGCAGCGTGCATACAGCCTACGGATCACACACAGTTATGACACATCTAAATTCTCAAACACACCTCGACACCTTGAGTGCACCATGTTACGATGATGTGATATGTTAACCACTCAATCACACGCAGAGCAATCACAATCCCATAGCTTGATCCCATAGTCTAATGCCGTAATGGTGTATCCATAACTTATGAACTCGGCTCACTTGTATGTGGTCGCGTCGCTCATGCACCAGTTGTCGACTGCGGGCAAATCAGTCATGATGTCTCCGTGCACGTGCCCCGGGTGTGCAGCAGCACGTGACGCGTGGCTCAGGAACCCGGTGCGGCACACCTGTCCGGCAACGGTTCATGTGCACGCACGGCATGTATCAAGCCGCAGCTTCTGTGGCTTTCACCACGCTTGGATATGCAATGATGATGAGGCAGGATGATGATGAGGGGCAAGCATGCAATTGCTGTCGTGCAATTGCTCTTAACAGGCAGCTAGGCCTGGGTCGAACTATCAAGCCATGGCGGTCGCCATACAGTCCACGATCACCGCAACATTGGTCAGACATTTGCACTGCTGCTGCATCGCCCACCAACCAGCACCACTGACACACAGGAAAAGCAGGCCTAGAAGAGCTGAGAGGCAATGGGAAAGGTTGACGTGTGCAAAATGTGGCACAGTTTGAGTCAGACCCAGCGGCCCACCTTGGCCACGCTGGGTACACATGTCTCATCCAGCCGGGGCGCACGGTGCGTGGGCTCCGGCGCTGAAGGCAGCACCATGCCCGGTGCAGCTCCCCACACGAACGTACGGAATCGTGTCTGGACGGACCCAAACTCGCCAGCCGCCAGCACCTCGAACCGGCACTGGAACCGCATGGCAGCCAGCGCGCACGCCATGAACCGCGCGTACTTTCCGCTCTCCTTCTTGAACATGTCCATGACCTGCTCCGTCAGCGTGTACTGCGGCTGGTACCACTCCACCATGTCAAAGTACACCTTGATCAGGCGGTTCTTGGGGTCCAGCAGGATGTCCTTGTAGGCTGCGGCACGGTTGAGCCCGCTCAGCTGCGGGCAGCAGCAGCAGCATGACCATGGCAGCGAAAGGTGAGGCAGTGCGCCAGCACATCAGGAGGTAAGCTGCATGCTTCTGCACATCCCGCAGGGCGAGCAGATGGGCAGGTGGATGGTCGGGCAGAAGTGTGTGCGCATGTGTGGACCCATACAGCAAAGCATGCAGCTGCCTGTCAGGCCCGCATTTACCCTTTGCAACAGCACACAGTGAAAGGAGGGAAGCAGAGACAGCATGTCATGGCAGCTGACACACACAGGGGCCCTCCCACAGGCTGAAGACAAACCGCAACAAGACCCTGACCCTCCAACCCCAACCTCAGCCCTAATGCCTAAAGCACAAACCCTCATTCCGGAAGCACCACTCACACCCTGGCATGGCGGGCCACCCATGATCATGTGCACGCGGCCTGGTAGGGGAATCGCGTCGCGCACCACCAGCCGTGCCACACTGGCTGCCATCACCTCAGACGCACCAGGCACCACCTGTGGCATTGTTTATCAAATGCATTTTGCTGCATGCACCACCTCTTGAAGCAGATGGAACAAGGCAGTGTGTTTTGTGCACAGCAGCGAATGACCATGCTGGTGTGCGGGAGCAGTGGAAGGGTGCAGCAGGCACATGAAGAGGTGCACTTGTTTATCCTCCGCCACCATGGTGCCCACATGCCATGCTCTCATACCCTGGAGCACCAAACCCAGATGGCCTACTAAGGCCTGGTGACTCAAAGCTGAACCTGATCTAGCACATAGCAGCAAGGAACCCAGCAATTCGCAGCATCACCCACTGACCTCCAGCACCACATCCAGCAGGTAGTCAGGCAGCCGCCGCTTCACCGTGGCACCCGCCCCGCCGCGCCCCTCCTGCGCCCCGCCCTCAGCAGCGGCAGTGGCCTTGGAGGTCCCCGCCGCAGCGGCAGCTTTGCGCGCGCGGCGCTTGTCCTCCTTCACAGCCGCCACCAGCACTTCGCGCAGCCTCTCGGCGTCACGCGCGTGTTGCGCCCGGATGTCGGCCGCGAGCTCCTTGCCCCACACGCGTGCGGCCGCACGCTTGGCCGCGTCTGCCTGCGCGGCCTGCTCGGCCGCCTGCGGTCCGCGCATGTATGTGGTGATGTGTGGTGGTCTGGTTGTGATGTGATTGTGATGTGTGGTGATGTTATCGTGATGGGAACCAGCACAAGCTGGGGCATGGCATGCATGCAGCTGCCACGCGCGCATGATATGTTGGTCGTGCGCATTCTGTGGGTTATGTTAAAGGAGATTGCATTTCGAGAACGTGCCGCACCTCTTCAGGGTCCTGCCCCTTCTTCACGCGCTCCCCGCCCGCCTCCTGGATGTGCTTGGGCAGAAGGTTGTCGCGCGGCGCAGTGGGCTTGAAGCTCCGCACGGCACGCGCCACGGCGCTGCCCTTGCTGCGTGTGCACACCGCATGTAGGGTTTAGGGTGTTCAACCCTTGAAAGCCCTGTTCAACCCTAGAAAACCCCTGTTCAACCCTCTGTTCAACCCCTGTTCAACCCCTGTCCAACCCTCTGTTCAACCCCTGTCCAACCCCTGTCCAACCCTCGAAAATCCTAAAACCCTAATCCCTAACCTAAACCCTAAACCCTGATGCAGGCACTGGTGCAAGGGCACATGCGTTGTGCAGTGTGCAGTGTGCACCCAACAGTGCAGTTCAGCAGGGTGTTTGTGTACACACAGGATTACCCTACCACCCGGGCACATGGCGGACTGCACCCCCTCAAATTGCATCAAGCACGCCAGGGAGGGCAGAGGCCAGGAGCCACATCACCCCTGGCCACTGCCCTCGCACCCCATGTCACCCGCCACAATGACACCACACATCCCAGTGACAAATGGTACCACGCAGAGGCCCGCAGCTGGCACACTTCAGCACTGCTCCCCCAAGGCCCCTCTCAGGCCTTTTCAGGCCACTCAGGCCCCTGGCACCTATGCTCCCCACCAGGTATCCAGCCAGGTGCCCGGGGGCTGAGATCAACCCTAAACCCTTGTTGTAATATTCACATATCCAGCCCCGCACACTCCCCAAGCGAGGCCCCCAGGGTCCTGAGGCAGGAGATGACCCAAGCCCTGAGCCCCAACCCTAAACCCTAAAACCCTAACCCTAACTCCACAGCCCCACATGGCAGCACGTCTGTGTTGCCCCAAACCCTATACCCTAAACCTTAAACCGGCCAAGGGTAATGCAGTGGCATGTGGCCCGCCGCAGCGGCCGCAGCCAGCCGCAACCCACAGCGTGCTCGCACCTGAAGCTGCAGATGTAGGTGAGCCAGCACGCGTCGCGCTCCAGGTCGTATACGATCTGCCCCTTGCCCTGCCCCGACCGCTCCACCGGCGCGCAGCTGTCCACCCACACACGCTGCACGCGCCGCAGCGGGCACGCGCGCGCGGCGCGGCTGAGTTGGGCGCGCCAGGGGGTGGCAGGCGTGGCAGCTGCGGGTGTGCTGGTGCTGCGCGTGTTGCTGCGCAGCAACCGGGCTGGTGTCCGTTGTGGTGAGCGCGGTGTGGGCGATGCATCACTAGCCTCCTCCTCCTCCCCCTCCTCCTCCCCCTCCTCGCTCTCCTCTTCGCCCTTCTCACTCCCCTCCCCCTCCTCCTCTTCATCCTCCTCCTTCCCCTCTTCCTCCTCCTCCTCCTCCTCGTCCGACTCGTCGCTGTAGTAGTCGACCGCAGACCCCACCTCTACCAGCGGCTGCCACGCAGGGCGCTGAGGGGCAGGTGCGGAGGTGGAGGGACCAGCAGCACCTGCCTCACCATCCTTGGGTTCCGCGCTGGCTGCTGCCCCTTGGCCGCTGCCCACCGTGTGTGCCGGGTTGGGGACGGTGACGCCGTACTTGGGCATGACCTCGTCATGGAAGATGCGGGACATCATGAGCACGTAGTCCATGCCGGTGCACATGACGTGCGTCTTGGGGTGGTTGATCTGGTACGTGGTGGACGCGCTCTCGTCAATGTCCACCGCCCACCTGACTTGCGAGCGCACCACGCCCCGGCCATTGCCCAAGTCCGCCAGCGGGGTCATGACGTACGACAGCCCGCCCACGCCGCCACACAGCTCGAGGCAGTTGAACACCCGGCTGTAGCGCTGCCGCCCCGGCAGGGCCATCAGGGCGTGCCCGTCCTTGACCGTCCCCGATGCGATGAGCGGGTGCGTGGTGGCGGCCGCCACAACTTCGGCCGCGCTGCGCCCCGCGTCCTCACCCTCAGCAGTCAGGTCCACGTCACCCCGCGTCTCCTCCACCGGCAAGTCCCTGCACAGGTGGTGCGGCGGTGGCCCCTTAAGCCTTTGTTGCTCCTTTGCTTTGAGGACAATGATCCAACAATCATTCAAGTCGGCCATGTACGTGCAGCAGAGCTGCCGGGACCCAGGACTGTATGCATCTGGGCACGTTGCTGGGCACTAGCAGCGGGGACTGTGTGCCTTAACCACTCTGCTGCATGTGCATCTCAGCATTAAATAAACATCAGCTCACCTGTACGTGAACATGACCTCATGGTACTGCTGGTCGTACCAATAGTCACAGTCTGCCGGCGGCTCTGCGCCTGGTGCCACCTTGACCACCTTGACCTTCCTGCGAGGGTTTAGCGTTCAGGGTTCAGGGTTTGGACGTCAGTTGTCCAGGCCTCAGGGTTTATGCATCAGCAGGTCACAGGCCGGCTGCCAGTTATGCAGCATCGTGCACGCCTGGCTGTGTGCCAAGGCTGCAGGGACAGCCCGAACAGGCCCACCCTTGAAGCACGCCACGCCACCGCAGCAAGCAGGTGCACAGCTGAAAAGTGGCACACAACCGCGTGAAACAAAGGGCTCGCGCACCTGCGGATCGCACACACGGGCTGCACCGTCACGTACGCAGCTGAGGCGCCCGCGGAGGCGAGGAAGACGCGGCGCTCCGGCTGCGCCATGGTTGGAGGTTTAAGGGTTTGGGGTTGCAGGTTTAGGGTTAGGGGTAGAGGGTTTAGGGTTTGGAGCTGAAGGATTAGGGTTTGGAGTGGAAGGTTTAGGGTTTAGGGTCAAAGGTTCAGGGTTTAGGGTCAGGGGTTTAGGCCTTCAGGGCTGAGATGGCAAGAGGAGGGCGAGATGGAAACGCCCACATGGTACCGAGCACTGGTGCACGACGTAACGCGCAAACCGCGCATAATGCTCACACATACTGTGCACAAACGCACGTAACAACAGCCCCACCCATCATGCGGGCTCCCGTGCTTTCCCAGTGGGCCCCTGGCGCCCACATCTACCAATTATGACCACTGCACAATCATAGCAACAACCACATGGAGTGGCAGGGACAGCAAACACCACATGGAGTGGCATGCGACAGTATGGAGCTCACATGCCCTGAAGACACACCTGCTGCTTCTGGAAGCGTACATGGCCATCCTCGCCCACACTTGCCATCATCGTGTCCTCCGCGCGGTAATAGTAGGTGCCGCTCATGTACTCATCACCCTGCAGTACAGCACGCAGTAGCAGGCAGTACGGTGGCACGCCAGGCTTTGTGCGTGCAGTCGAGCCAGCACAGTACCAGTGCGACAGGTTTCTACTTCAGGGTGGCACTGAGGCCACGCTTACGCCCCTGCTCTGATCCTGCCAAGCTTTTCCGCGCGGCGCATGGAATTCCACGACTGTGCCCGTCACTACGATTGCCATCACCACCACCACCACAACCACCACCACAACCACCACCACCTCACCACCGCCACAAATACGCACGCTACACCAATGCTGCCCTTGCTGCTCGCACCTTCAGGTCTGAAAACAGCTCCGTAACACGCATGATCCAGGCCGCTGCATGCTGCTTGCGGTGCATGGGGGCATAGACCTCCACATCATCACCCACGCGCACCTGTGCGCATGCATGCGCACACGGGCTTGCATGCTCATGCATGGCGCCTGCACTGACACTGCATGTGTGCATGCCGAGGCAGCGACTGCATGGCTGCTGGCCTTTGTAGTAGGTGAGAGCCTGTGGCCAGGGATGGAGCTTATGCATGCAACAGGTGTGCAATTGTTGAGCTGGGCCCAGATGCTGCAGCAGGGGTGGGTGGGCCATGGCAGGCCGCGCTGTGCCACACCTCAAATGTTGCCTTTCCCTCCTCAGTCAGTCGCACAGCGCGGAAGTGGCTGCGGGCGATGAAGGCGGCGTTGACCTGTGAAAGCACAACAGAGCATGGTCTGTGTGGGTGGTTGCATGGGGACAGACAGCTGGCTTGCAAAGGTCAACAGGTCTGCATGAGCACATGGCATCCAGAACGAACGCCAGCAGCATATGCGTGTGATCTCCACACGCGCGACATTTGTAGCACACCTGCTGATGGTCGCCCGCTCCATAGGGGTTGTAGCCTGGACCCGCAACACAGTCAGCTGGCGCTATTCGACGCTGGGGATACAGCTGTCCCACCGTCTCCTGCCAATTGAATGTAAAAGAGACATCCCTTGCTGGCTTGTGGCATGAATCATTATTGTTGATCTGACCATTTGAAACATCAGCGGGTCCTACCTGGTCCAACGCATCGCCCAGCCACTGAATATAAACACCTGTCCCAGCATTTTCCTCAATCTCTGGCTCGGGAAGTGCAAGTGGCGCCTGCTTCTTTTTATTCGCGCCGCTCACGGGCTTCCTACCTACTGGCAGCTTTGCTGTGGATGCCATCGCCAGGCTGCTGCAAGTTGTCAATGCAAGTCAGGCATCAGGTCACGGGTGTCCATTCCATCACGTCAAGCACACCAGCTGCATATTGAATACAATGGAGGCGACGGATTGGCAGGTGCATTCGCGTCACATTGACCCTCACATGACCACACAGCATGCGCAGCATGATCGCAAGTTGCACATGCTGCGATGCAACACTGCTGCTGGCCACTGATGGGTTCAGGGGTATATGCACAGTTACAAGCCGTAAAATCGGTTCCCTTGCTCTCAGGGCTATGTTGTAGATGTACACACGCGGCAAAATCGCGTTCTTTGGGGCAAAACAGCAATTGTTAACCTGCGGGCCCCAGCCTGCCCCGCCACTTCGCTCGAATCAAGTGGCTTGCGGCGGGCCCCATCCCCAACCCCAAGAGTGACAATGTGCTTGGAGAGCGCCACACAATATGTGATGGTCCATGGTAGTTGTGTACTTCCATGAGACCATGTTGCTGGCGCCACAGCAGAGCCGCACATGAACATCAGTCAGCCCAAGGTACCACGCAGCACACACCACACACATGCACCGCCCATACACGCACGAACACACACACCAGCCCTGCTAAGCGGAGCGCATCTGTCAGCTCTGGCGGGGGCAACAAAGATTCTGAATCCTTAAATGGTTGAATGAGGGAGAGAATGGAGGGGATGCTTGCGCGGGCTTGCATGTGTGTATGCACGTACTACGAACATGTGCGTGCATCACAGGCCACGCACATCAATCACCAATCACTAGAAAGAACTGTGACCAAGCTTGCGGCTGAAGCAGCAGGGAACACACCATATCAGTAGTGCACCCTTGAAGGGGGCCCCTCCACATATGCCTTGTGCCTTTCCGCGCAGCAAGGCCTAGCAGGCAAGAGCTACCCCTGCCACCGCAGCTGTGCAAGTGCGCACCAAATACACATGCACGCGCACCACTCAATCGCCTGCCACGCAGGCACTATACGTGCGGATGGCAGCAGTGCACACCCTCTTTCACGCACGGACACAGACACTTAAGAGCATGGTCAGGCCAGAGCCAGGGGCAAACCACAGCACACAAGGACAGCAGCCAGTGGACAACAGCAAGTGGCCATGGACAACAGGCAGCCACAGCCCCCGCCCTGCACATACATTTCATAATGCGGCTGCTGTGATCCATGCACCACAAGCCCTCCAACCTTCAGCTTGCTGCCCCTGTCCATCAGCTTGCCAGTGCCCTCGTGCACCTCAACCATCCATACGCAACATACAAAAGGCAACCAGGTGGCCCATACCCCTCCTGCAAAAATCCATCACTGCCCCCCACGCCTACAAACTCACGCACAGGCCCCAATGATTCTGTGTGTCGAGCAGCTGTGGCCAGCTGCTGCTGCCGGCACTATGCGCACCTCATGTTGGCACGCACAGCACCTGTTCTATGTCTCTGTTTCTTCTGTCGCAGTCCAAATTATGCATGCAAGCATGCCCACCTCCCTCCCCAAAACACCAGCACCACACCTCATACACCACGTGCTTAGCCAGCCAACCCCCAAGCCACATGCCTCTTGCAGGCAGTCACCACACAAAGTGTTGGGCGCAACCTGCTCTGTGTGCCTCAAGCCACACAACAGCAGCATCCTTGCATCACCACCCTTCCGTTGCCTGCTGCTCCGGCACACTGCGCGCCAGACATGAGACGTCCCAACGGACCCTCTGGCAGCAGCGAAGCCCAACGCGTGCCACAAGTCCTCCAGCAGCAGGAGCAGCGGCAACCACAGCAACAGCAGCAGTACGTTGAGGCAGCTGCCATGCAGCAGTCTCATGTCACAGCGCACAGCTCCTCCCAGCCCCTCCTGGTCATGCGTGCACACAACGTGCGCAGCCTGCTCCCTACCCAAGCTGTCCTGGAGCTGTTCAGTGGAGCCCGTGCACCTGCTTAAACTGCTCACTGCTCACTGGCTGCCTCAGGGCCGCCCACTTGCAGCGCCCCAGGGCCCGGCAGTGTGCCCCAGCAGCCGGGGGAGCCCGGGGCAAACAGGGCCGAGGCGCCCGCGCCCCCGCC
>QAXD01000160.1:545793-578375 GCA_004335575.1 Haematococcus sp. NG2 | reverse complement strand
CCGCCGCCGCCCCCGCCGCCCCCGCTATCACCGCCGCTGGGGTCATCCCCACCACCACCCCCAAGGTCCAACTGGCAGGTGAGGCAGCACTTGGGGTCCTCATCACTCTCTTGCAGCGAGTACACGCAGTAGTGGCGGCCTGATGCAGATGTGGTGTTGCACAGCGACCTCAAGCTGGAGCACGGCTGGCGCAGCGTGATGCACATCTCAGCCTGCATGTGCCGCATGCTGGGCGGTGTGTGTGGCATGAACAAGAGGCGGAGGCGCAGACACAGGCACTCAAAGCAGCTGGGTGGTCCTGCTCCATCTCAACAGCATGGTACTGGGCCTCACAAGCACAAGGTACGACGGGCAGTACAAGTGCAGTAACGCAGCAGTACACCATCACCTGCAGGGATGACCAGTAGTCCAGGTCAATGCCCCCAATAATCAGGTGGCCGTTACCATCCATGTCAATTACAAACTGGGTGGAGTCTGTGACGGGTCGCCCTGCCACCGTGATCTGCTGCACTGACCCCTGGCACTCCGCGTCTGCAACAGGGGAAGGGGCATTTCGCGCAACTTTGCCATGTCGCGTGGCCGCAATGGCCTGTATGCCGAATGAGCTGATCTAATGTCACGCGGTGGCAACCTTCCCATGCTAGGGTCAGCCATGGTGTCACTGTAACCATGCTTGAACGCCCAGCAACTGAAGGAAATGGATGCCATGGCCTGTCCTAGGCATGCCACCCACCAACCGCAACCTCCATCACAGCCCAGCGGTGCGCAAGCGCTGCACAGCACTCTGTCTTGGTCTGGTAACAGCCAATAGGGATGATGGTAAGGCAGGTCGTTGTCATGTCCCCCACTGTGGAAGTGCTGGCAACAAACATCTGTGTGCAGGAGCCAACACACAACAGAGCCTGGCTCATTGTCGTCCAGTGAGCCAGCATAGCTGAAGCCGGCAGTTTGAGCACTCGGCTCTTTTCATGACAGTAACATGCGATGTGGCGGTGCCCATGGGGAGCCAGCCATGATTTGCTAATTGCAGTGCACCATGCGGTGTGCGCAATGACTGCAGCATGTGCAGCTGAACAGCGTTGGCTGACTGACTGTGAACCCCACCTTGTATGGAGGTGTGCATGTTACATCTTGGCACTTGCCCAGCTGCTGCAGGCTGTCCACAAAGCCCCAAGCTCGACTGCTGCTTTGCAATGCAAGGTCATGCACTGCATGCAGGCATTGTTTGATCCATGCCGATCAATGCAAGCGTGCCCCGGACACGTTTGCCTTCGTCAGTGCATTGTGTAGCACTCACGCTTTGACACGCCATGTACGTTGTCAATGCACCATGCAAGGAGGAGCAGCGCGTACCCACGCAAAATGCACGAGACAAGCGACATGCTCCCTAGCTAAGACTGCATCCAGCGAACTTATGTACAGAGAATACTGTCGCTTTTTGAAGGTCATCAAGGTGATCATTGAAAAGACAACCACTCGGACCACTCGTGTACTCGTGGCTGGGCGCCTTGTTTGTGATGCAACTTGACGGTTGTGGCAGCCCTTTTACAGCGCTGCTTTTTCACACACCCTGAACCCTGGCACATCACTAGCGGCGCGCACGGATTGCGCATCGCAGAACGCGAGACATGCTTAAACGCAGGCATTCTGGCTTGTGAGGTGTAAACATGGACGGTGGAGGTCAGGGGCACGAGAGCGGGCACGTTGACGGCCGCCAAGGCGCCGTGATGGGCTTGGATGTACCCGTCGCAGCAGCAGGCAGCGGAGACCAGCATGGCAACATGGGTTTGCATGGCCGTGCAACAGATGGGCATGGCCCACCTGTGCCACTCGACTTCCAGTTCCCACCGTCCAACCCACTGGTGGGGCTGTCACCTCCACGCATGCCCTCACCCAGCCTGTTGCGCAAGATGGAGCTGCTGGAGGAAGCAGGAGGCCCACCACCCTCGCGCATGCGGCTCGGCAGTGTCAGCGGACCCAAGCAAACGGAAGGTGCCTGGTTGAATGGGCAGGTGCATGATGGCAGCAAGGCCACAGCAGATGACGTGCATGCTGGCACTAGCACTAGCGGCACACGCACCTCCATGGCAACATCCCTGGGCAGAGCATCACTTGAGGACGACGTGGAAGTGCTTGGCACCAGCCTGGGGGCGCTGCTGCTGCCACCTGAGCTGCCAAGCCAGTTGGCGGCTGCCAAGCAACAGGCAGCAGCGGACACTGCAGCCCAGCAGCCCGAAACCAGCAGTGAGCAGCCTGCGTGTGCAGGAGGCACGCTATCAGACAGTGGGCAAGCTGCAGAGGTGATCCATCCCAGCACGCCCCTTGACACTATTCCTGCGCAGCAAGCGGCCGCATCCCCGCCTGCTGTTCCACAGCACCTCCCAGTGGGGGGCAGCAACCAGCTGCCTTTCATTTCTTTTCCACCACCCTCTTCCACCCTCCCACTCACATCCCAGCCCCTCCCACCTGCTGCCTCCCACCCACAGCCCCCAATGTTTACATCAAGCACGAGCCAGCCATCAGCCAGCACACGGACAGAAAGCCAGCCGGCCAGCCCGCATGCTCCAGCAGACAGGGGCGCCTCTGCGCCTGCAACTGGCTCTGCTGCTGCACCTCTCCGGCCGCCATCACCCAACGCGGCGTCCGCGCAGCATCTCCTCTCACAGCACGGGTGGCGTGAGAAATGGGACAGCACGTGGGGCGGTGGCAACGGGGGCGGGGGTGGTGCAGCAGGGGACGCGTCAAGCACTGCTGCAGCGCAAGGCGCGGCAGTGACTGGTGGGCCACAACAGCAGGTGCAGCCTCATGCGCAGCCGCTGCAGGCACAGCAACCCATCACAGCCGCTGGCCCTGGGCCAAGCTCTCAACAGGGGTCAGTCGCTAGCCCTCGCTACCAGCCACGATCCCCCTCTGCACAGCTGCCTCAACCACAAGCGCAGCCCTATGCCGCCGGCTACTGGCATGGCGACATGTTTGGTGTGCCACACGGGCTGCATGTGGGCCCTGTGGGCCACATTGATTTTGTGTCAGCACTGGACATGGGGGTGCCCAGGTCCCAGCCGCGTGTGCAGCACAAGCCACGGGGGCTGTGGTGGGATGAGACCATCACGCTGCTCTACCTTTCGCTGCCCTGCATCATCATTGCCGGTGCGTGTGCGGGTGTGCTTCATGCCCAGCGCCAGATGTCACATGGCGCTGTTGCGCTCCATGGCCGCGCGGCTTGTGCCCCCGCACCAGCCTGTGTTCGTGATGGTGAGGCAGGCACAGGAACATGCTTGCTGCCTGCTGTGGCACACACATGTTTTGCTTGCCACGATGTGTGCGTGCGTGCAGGTGCGCCGCAGCTGTTTGTGGTGAGCAGCCAGGTGTTTGCAGGGCACCTGGACACGGACGCTCTGGCGGCTGCGGCACTCGCCAACACGCTGTGGTCGCTCATGTGAGAAGTGCAGAGCTGCATGCCCTGTGGTTAATTCAGCGGCACTCTGCGCGTCTCCTTGCCTGAGGAGTGCTCCGTGCCTCCGGCCCAGCACATGCCTGCAAATGCGTACGGACGTGCCGTGCCTAAACCCCAGAACCCAAATCCTAAACCCTCCGCTGCAGCACACCCGCACACAACATCTGACCGGCACCTGTCCTGTGGCCGCTGCACAGGTACTACATTGTGATTGGCACGTCAACTGCGCTGGAGACATTGGGTGCGCAGGCGGCAGGGGCACGGGACAAAAGCACGCTGGTGGTGTGGGGCATGGCGGCGGGTGTGGTGATGACCCTGCTGGGGATTGCCATGGCGGTGAGTGCCCACCAACACTGTAAGGAGGGTGTCATGGTGGGGTCCCTGCACTGCACTGAGAAGGCCGTGTCTCCAAGTGCACATGGGCGTGAGCAGGTTCCCAAACGGAGATGCAGCCACAAGCCATGTGCGATCTGCAGCTATGCGTTGAGCTATGGATCACTCACGCGGCACTGTGCGCTGTTCACCTGCTACACGGCTTGCTGCCGCTTCTGTGCACAGCCCACACCTGCCTGTCCTCCACCCCAGCGGCTGTGGCATCACATGGCATGTGTGTGTGCACGCGCGTGCGGACACCTGCAGGGCGCACTGTGGCACGCGGGGCCGCTGATGGCGCACCTGTTTGGCCAGGACGCGGCGATCGCAAAGGAGGTGGCGCGCTTCTGCCGCGGCCTGGTGCCCGGGCTGCTGCCTCAGGTGTGGGCCGTCATCCTGGCCAAGCACCTGCAGGCGCAGAGCCACATGGGCCTGCCGGCGCTGGTGTGCGCGGTGGGCGTGCTGTTCAACCTGGCGGCGTCGTACAAGCTGGTGCGTGGCGCTGGCTGTGCCCCGCGGCAGCGCGGTGCTGCTGGCTGCGGGGTGCTGTTGGCTGGGTGATGGAAGGTAGTGCCATCTCATGGCTGTGTGGAGGCACATGCGGCGGGAGTCTAGAGCTCCCGGCTGTGTCCCTCTGTCCCTCTGTTGCTGCGTCCCCCTGTGCCAGCCCGCAATGCCACCCGGCATGTGTTGAGCATGACATGTGGGCCACCGTGCATGTGCATGCAGGTCATGCTCGATGGCATGGGCATCACGGGGGTGCCATTGGCAGCCTCGTGCTCACGTGTCGTGATGTGTGTGGGCATGCTGGTGGCAGTGATGATGTTCGAGTCGCAGCAGGGCACTGCATGGAGCAGCAGCCGCACGTGGATGCGCGGTATCTACCGCTGGAACCGCGCCAAGCAGGGCAAGGTGGGGGGCTGGACTCTGTGGCTTGAGGTTCCTTTACAGTTCTGGCCTTGGGACCGAGCTTGTTTTAGAGGGCTTGGGCCTCTGTTTTTGCATGGCCTAGAACCTAGAGCGCTGGCGGGGCGCACCACTGGCCTGACGCTGATGCAACATCACCTGTGATGCAGCGCCCGCAGCAGTGCACATGCGTCTCACCAGCGGCCTTTGCCCTGTGCACAGGTGCTGTGGCGCTTCCTCGCGCTCGGCGCACCCGGCGGCCTCATGATGGGCCTCGAGTGTGCAGCATTCGAGGTCACCACTGCCATGGCTGGCTACCTGGGCGCACTCCAGGTGGCAGCACACGCGTCCGCCTTCTCCCTCGGTTCCCTGGCCTTCATGTGCGTCCCGGTTGCCATCTCCATCGCCACCGGCATCCGGGTCGCAAGCCTGCTGGGCGCAGGCCAGGCGGCGGCGGCGCGCACGTGTGCGATGGCTGCGGTCGTATGGGGCACAGGCTTTGCGGCTGTACTTGGTTTGGCACTGTGGGTGGAGCGCGACATGCTTGCGTGGCTGTTCACGGGCCGTGTGAAGGGGGACTTAGTGGAGCTGGTCAGGAGCATTGCGCCGCTGGTGGCGGTGTGCCAGGTGGGCGATGTGGTGCGGCCAGCCACTGCACGGTGTCGAACGTTGCTGGCAGCACGCGGACGTTCCCGCACTGTTCTGCTGCTGCTGCTGCTGCTGCTGCTGCAACAGCAGTACCGCTTCAAGTACTGCTGCGCGTACTGCGCCTGACCAACCTGCGCCTGAACACCTGTGTGCCCAGGTGCTCAACGGCGCACGTGGGTCGTCTCAGGGCGTGCTGCGTGGGTGTGGGCGGCAGGGGCAGCTGTTGGTGCACAACATCTTGGGCTTCGGTGAGCGCTTGGGTTGGCTTTTCTGAAGCATGCCATGACACAACCTCCATGGCGGTTGCATGGCTGCAAAGCACAACATGCGCAAGCTGTTGGATGTGATGCTTTCATGCAACCATGCTGCCATTAGCAGTGGTGCGCACGTACACCTGTTTGTCAAGGTGACCATGGTTTGTCACCATGACATGTGTGAATGTGTGCAGGTGGTGGTGTGGCCTTGGGTTACTGGCTCACCTTTGGCAAGTCCCAGATGGGCCTGGTGGGGTTGTGGCTGGGCATTCTGGCAGGTGTCACACTTGTGGGTGAGTGTTGTGACTGACAAGCGACGTCATCAAAGTATGGACATTGGTCGCCGCACCGTACCCGTTGTCTATGATGTTGCCCAATCACGAGCAGCACAAGACGCGCAGCAGTGCAGTGATGGCATCAACTGCGCCACACGTGGAGTTCAGTCATGCACCTGCCAGAACCGTGTCATTCATAAACAGACATGTGAGCTACGTTGTGCTCAACTCTTCCACGCCCCCACACTTTCTTTGCACCACCCCTCCCACGCACGCGCAGCCCTTCTCAACATCGCGGCGCTCACGCGCGTGGATTGGGCGCGTGAGGTGCGTGTGGCGCGCATGGTGCGTGCGCTGCGCGACGGGTCGCGCATGCGGCGCGGGCTGATCGCGCAGGCGCTGCAGGCGGACGTGGTGGCGGATGAGGCGCTGGTGGAGGCCCTGCTGGAGGAGGCGCAGCAGGACCCTCGGCCGCTGCACATCATCTACCAGGGCATGTGGCAGGGCGGGGACGCGGGCGATCACATGGCGCGCGTGTCAGAGGGGACAGAGTGGGAGGAGGTGGGCGCGCTACATGGGGCTGCTGCAGAGCATGTGGCCGTGTGGCCGGTGGGCTCCACACTGGGGGCACCCGGGTTCCTGTCGGGGCTGCAGCCGGTGCCGGAGCAACCGGAGGGCTCACACAGCGCCAGTGAAGGGCTGGGGGGTGGCAGCACTGGGAGCACACACAGCCGGCACAACCCCAGCGTGGGGCTGCACAGCAACCGCTCGCAGGGCCGGGGCTCTGGGGGCGGGGCGTATGCAAAGGCGGACGATGCAAGCGGGGCCGGGTCCAGCCGTACGTCACGCGCATCCGGGAGCGGCAGCGGGCGGCACCGGCAGGGGGGAGGAGTCACGGAGCTGGAGCCTGGCTTGCCTGTTGTGCGGGAGCTGCGGCTACAGGATGGTTCGGGGCAGGAGGCGGGGTCCCTGCAGTACGTGTTCATCCGTGGGTGATATAGGTTATGGCAAAGCCGTGTAATGATAACGCATGATGATGATGATCTGTTATGGCGTGAGGAAGGTGTTGCCACAGTTAGCAACACAACATTTACTGTCCACTACGGCGTTTTGTGGGTCATGTGGAGTTGGCACTCACAGCATTGGATGGTGCAGGACAGCTGACATGGGTGCTGTGCAGTGATTTGAAGCGGCAGCAAGCAGCTGCATGCTGTAGCACATGGTGTGATTCATGCAGGCCACCATGACCCATGCTGGGGGGAGTTGTATCGGCGATGCGAGCAGTACGGAAGTACACATTTACATGCATGGTATTGCATTCTGTGGTTTATGTACACCAGTTGATAAGTTGTGCCAGTGTGCCAGTGTTGGAAACACTGCTGAAGCTCGTATATACATGTAAGCTGACGGTGCAATGGTCCATGGCAGAACCAGCTTGCATGTGGGTTGTGCAACTCATGTGTAGACGTTGCCAGGCATGCTGTGGGACTGGCTGCAGCAAGCTCCACAAAACGCTTAGATCCTGATCCAAGACACCTCTCTCACCAGGGAAATCAATGAGGAAGGGGGCACGCCACCCCAATCGCCAAATTGTTGTTGGTAAGTGAGGGGCTCGAGGCAACATATCGAACAAAAAGTCAAACAATCCCAGGGCTTATTGCAGTTTTGTAACGACTAAGCACTAGGGTTTCGTTCTGCACGCAGCTTCATGGCGCCGGTTTTACCAGGGAACATGCAGCGATGGCCGCTCTTGACACACAAAATTCTGGACTATGCTGCAGCCTGGCACCCTGAGCAAGGTAAGCATGCAACGCTCGCCTCCATCTTGATAGGAGAAGCGGTTTTAAAATTACTCTCTCGCTGCGCAGAGGTTGTGACCAAGACGGTGGAAGGTGCGGGGCTTTGCCTGACTCAGCATTCGTCCAGATCATGGCCGAGGTGGCAGCATGAACTGCGTCTAGGCAGTGTCCCTCAACACTGCTCTAACTCAGGGATTGGGCCAGCTGTCGAACTGAATGCATGGGTGTGCATGCCATAACGTCCCGCTTTGAGACAGTGGCCATGCACGGCCATGCATACGCGCAGTACGCACTGTGCTGCAGCATGTGCCACACAGGTGCACACTGGTTGCTGCAATGCTGGTCATACGCGCTGATTACAGGCCCGATTACTATCACAACGTATGCTGACCTCAAGCGCCGCTCTCAGCTGTGCTGCCTGGCGCTACGTGCCATGGGCATGCGAGAGGGCAGCATCATTGCCACACTGGCATGGAACAGTGTGAGGCATATGGAGGTGTGGTATGGCATCATGGGGTGAGTGGGGCTGGGCACCATCCAACTCTTTAATACAGGTGACCATTCAACATCTCCGCACAAACTGCGCCCTGCCATGCATCATGGGGGAGGACCTTCACTTGGCATGTCCTGTGTGTGCTTTCTTCTCTTTTCTTTTGGGTGTGGCCCAAGTTCATCAGCCTTGTGCCCTTCACAGTCCCTCTCTCACCTCTTGTGTACAGCCAGCAGGGCGCAGAGATACATCAGGCAACTGGTGTCACGCCGGGACCGCTGTCTTGGCACCATGACATCACTTCCCACTAGCACACCTCCTGACCCACCTGCGCACATACACGTGCAGCCTGGGGGGTGTGGTGCACACGCTCAACCCGCGCCTGTCCGACCGCGACCTCACGTTCATCGCGAACGACGCCAAGGATGTGCTCATGTTTGCAGACATCACGTTTGTCGCGCAGCTCAAGCGCATCCTGCCCAACATACCCTCCATCAAGGTGCAGCAACTCTCAGGATTTAGGGTTTTAGGGTTTGGCATGTGGTGGTGCCTTTGGTACCGCCTTGTAGTCTCATTGCCGGTCTTCCTGGAGAGTCTGTGTTGAGTGGGTGAGTGAGCATCAGGTAGCTTGCTACCTGACTGGCATGCTGTGACCTGTGGCTTCGTGCCTCCCACAAGCCTGTACTACAGGTACTGCATGCTCAACCTGCTCCTGTCTCTCTGGCTGTCTTCTCCCTCTCATGCAGGCAGTTGTCTTTATGACTGACAAGGAGCATATGCCTGTCGAGGATGACGGCCTGCCTGTGCCCATGATCTGCTACGAGGACCTGCTGGGGGAGCAGGTGTGTGACATGTGTGGCGGTGTGCATGGCGCGGAGTATGGGGGCTGACGGGGGTGTGCTGCATGTAGCTGCACCGTGCACAATGACACGGCGTGCCCCAGGCTCAACATCCTGGAGCGTACTTCACCGAGGAATGTACTTGACCCTCCCACTTTTCCCAGAGGTTGGCGTGACTTGCGTGTGCTTCGTCTCCGCGCGCTGCCTCACGCAGGTGCGGCCCCTGGCTGCAGTGCTGCGTGAGCGTGGGAGCGTGTGGACGGAGGTGGATGAGGACGCTGCGTGTGGGCTGTGCTACACGAGCGGCACGACCGGCAACCCCAAGGGGGTGCTGTACTCCCACCGCGCCCAGTTCCTGCATGCGCTGTTGCTGGTGCAGCTGGACAGTGTGCCGCTGTGAGTGAAACGGTGTGAGGGCGCCACAGGGTGCAGCATGTACTGTGGCCATGGTGCAGGCTGCCCTTGTACACTGTGCGTGACACAGTTCCTGGCACATCTTATCCTAGTGCATTCAGCAAGACATGTCTCATGGGGCCGGCTCTTCGCGTGATGTCCGCTCACTGCCGTCAACGGGGCCTGACGCGCTCTGCTGCGACCTGATGTACGTTGGAAACACGCATGACACCACCACCACCACCACCACCACCACCACTATACACACCATGCAGCTCCTCGGCCTCCACCTGCCTGGCCATCGTGCCCATGTTCCACGCCAACGTGTGGGGCCTGGTGTTTGCAGCCCCCATGGTGGGGGCGCGCCTGGTCATGCCAGGTGTGGCTGCAGCCTGTAGCTCCCACCCTGAGCTGTCAGCTGGACAGCAGTGTCTGCATGGCACCTGGCAGGGGCTGTGGCTGAGATCTGTGCACCGCAGGGGAGTGTCAGGGTGCGGCCTGGTGCAGGAGTCCATTTTTAGGGGGCCAGGAGTGGGCCTGTGAGTGCATGACCTCAGTGTGCTTCCGCCCCTGCGCTGTGCATAATGCCCGTGCACAGGGCCACACCTGGATGGCGAGTCCATCTACAACCTGATGCAGAGCTTCCATGTGACTGTTTCTGCGGGTGCGCGTGGTCGCAATTCGTTGTGTGTCAGATTGTGGTCGTGCACACTCCGGCTGCTTTGTGTGCATGTGCACACTGCTGCATGAACACATACCATGCAGTGGCGCATGCATTCGCGCCGTCTTCACATGGATGGAAGCGTGGACTCTTAGGGTTTAGAGTTTGGGGTTTGGGGTTTGGTTTTAGGGTTCAACCCTAAGGTTAGAACCTAAACCCTAAAACCCCTAAATGAACCAGCTGCTGGTGCTCCTCGCTGGTGCTCCATGTGCATGTGCCATGTGCTGCAGGTGTACCCACCGTGTGGCTCGCGCTGCTGACGTACATGGAGGCCCACAACCTGCGCGGCTTCAACAGCTTCAGAATGGCGGTCATCGGGGGTGCGGCCGCGCCGCGCTCCATGATCGAGGCGTTTGAGAAGACGTGCGTCGCGCTGTGGCGGCTGCCTTCCCGCGTGCCGCTCACCTCTTTGCCTCTGCCCTCAGCCTCGTCCTTGCTCATCGATTGCGGCATGTGACACGACCGTGTGTGCTGAGAGCACTCTTGCTTTGGTTCACGTCATGTGCCGGCCACCCACAGGCATGGGGTGGAGGTGCGGCACCTGTGGGGCATGACCGAGCTCACGCCACTGGGCACCCTGGGTGGCACCAAGGTGTGTGTGCATGTGCACTGCGCGTGTGTGCTGTCGACCTGTCGTGCGCTGTGATGCTGGGCAGCGGTGCAGCTGCTTGTGCAGCAGTGCAGCAGTTTCTGGAGCGGAGACCCGGCCCACCACCTGGCTTCCGGCTGCTGACCTGCATCGTGCACGTTCTGTGCAGTCACCGCGGCAGGTTTTCCAGCACCTGGGCATATCTGTAAACTTTGCATTCGATGCACAGTGCAAATAGTTTGCACGTCAGACGTTGCAGCAGCACGTTGCATCTGGTCGCCCAAAGGCCAGCCACACGTTCCTGCAGCACCCACATGTGAGTTGGCACTCCTGCTGGCCCTGAATGTGCCGCGCAGGCGGCGGTCCTGCCACGCCCTGAGGCTGAGCGGTTGGCCATGAAGTTGAAGCAGGGGCGGCCACATGTGCTGTGTGAGATGCGCATTGTGGACGACAACGGAAGCGAGCTGCCTCATGATGGAAAGGCGATGGGTCACCTGCAGGTGAGGGGTGTGTGTGCAGCTTGGATGCATTGAAATGGATGCATCGAAATGTGGAGGCGTGGAAATGTGTGCTGTTGTGTGTGTAGGGAGGTAGAGGGCACCTTC
This sequence comes from Haematococcus sp. NG2, assembly GCA_004335575.1. Taxonomy (NCBI): domain Eukaryota; kingdom Viridiplantae; phylum Chlorophyta; class Chlorophyceae; order Chlamydomonadales; family Haematococcaceae; genus Haematococcus; species Haematococcus sp. NG2. The sequence goes on along the minus strand of QAXD01000160.1, from coordinate 567,030 downwards.
CCATGGGTGGGCTGGAGGATGAGTGTATGCTCTTGGGGTGGGCGCAGCCAGCGGTGCATGTGCGCGGCAGCACGCACTGCAGCACTCCATCCAGTGCAGGAGGGGCACGCGTCATCTGCTCCCGGGACGGCAAAACCGCCTTCCACACAGCGGCCGTACGAGCACTGCTGTGCTGCATGACCTGTGCATCATACAGGTGCGCGGCCCAGCTGTTGTGGGCACGTACCTCAACGCGCCCAAGCCGGCGGTGAGTATCGGTGCACCTGTGGGCTCCTCATTGCATGCCCCCACTGGAACATCTCACACGCACAGCGCGCCCTTGGCTCCAGCTGCTGTATGCATTGAGGTGCAGCTCGGGCAGCACCACCCACATACCACCATGCTGCGCTTGCGCCTGCTGAACTGCGTTCTTTCAAGGTTGAACCTCGAACCCATAACCTCACCTGTGCCCCACCTGTTCTGTCATCTTTGTCCTCCATGCATCCCCTGGTCCTTGCCTTCCGCGCAACAATTGGTCAGCTCGACACGTGATGTGCAGACGGACGCCGCGGGCTGGTTCCCCACCGGCGACGTGGCCTCCATTGACAAGCTGGGTCACATGGCCATCACCGACCGCTCCAAGGATGTCATCAAGAGCGGCGGCGAATGGATCTCATCCATTGGTGGGTGGCACACTAAACAAACAAATGTGACAGGGAGGGCCTGTGCGGCAGGATCCATGTTACCCTCTGTTGTGGTTACTCTCAGGCCCCTGGCGCTGCAGGCGCTCGGTGCGAGGGTACGATAACGTGGAGATTGCGCTCCACATCAGCATGCGCTGCCTGGGAATGCACCTGGCCCAACGCCATGCTGCAACGCCGCAGCAGTTACACCTCCCACCCGCGCACGTTGCCGCCCCTGCACGCACTGGCTGTGGCCATGTGCGCGCCCACCACCAGCCCCATGTTCCCTGCCCGGCATTGAACCAACACCTGATGTGGTGGTGCACGCAGATATTGAGAACATGGCCATGGGGCACCCCGCGGTGCAGGAGGCAGCCGTGGTGGCCATCCCTGATGAGCGCTGGGGCGAGGTATGGGCAGCGTGTACCTTGTGTTCGCGGCTAGGGAGCGGGTGGTGTGTTGTGAGGTGGAGAACTTGGGAGAGACATTCAGCAGTTTGCAGCTGCCATGGATTGCAATGGGTTGATGTCGCCTGGTGCTTTGGTGCAGGTGAAGCCATCACACAGTTGTGTGTTTAGTGCTTTGCCTCCACGGTCCAGAAGCAAGCCACCACGGACGGCATGCCCAAATCAGGCTTGCATGACTGTCATTGTGAATGATGGGCGCTGCATGCACTGGTACGTGCCCCCCATGCAGCGGCCGCTGCTGGTGGTGGTGCTCAAGACAGGGCATGAGGTGGAGGCAGAGTTCCACGAGCGTGTGCGCGAGGAGCTGTATAAGTGAGACGGGGTATTGTACGAGGCCGGGGCAGTGTACTGCCTGTAGTGATACTGTGTTCCACACATCCATCTGTGCTGATGGTTTGCACTGCAGCAATGCAAAGAGCATGACATTGGTCCACGACATCGGTCGCCGCATATGTGCATGCCTGGTCACGCTGTTTGTATGCTGTACCTCTTCCGCCCTCTTTCCAGCGCCCTGCACTCATCACGGGTTGCACATAACATCAACAGGTACCTGACGCCCCGCCTGGCTAAGTTTGCCATCCCTGATGACATCGTGTTTGTGGCAGAGATCCCCCACAATGCGACTGGCAAGGTGCGGGCCCCCATGTCTTGCTTCATCGTTTGCTTTGCTGCAAGGAATCTGAACTTGTTAGTTTCATTGGTGCTGCGCAATCGCTCAATGCTATGTGCTGCATGCGCGCCTGGGTATCAGTGATGAGTTCAGGGCTTGAATGTCTCATTGCATCACCATTCCTAACTGCGACATAGGTGAGCAAGCTGACACTGCGCGACATGTTCAAGCACCACAAGCCGGCGTCCACCAAGCTGTAAGCTGCAGTACAAGCTCCGGTGGAATTTGCAGAACAAGCTATTGTACGAACAGCAGGCAGTTAACAAGGTGCACAAGCTGGCTGTGTGGTGTGCGCATGCAGCTGCAGTGCCTACCTACCCTCGAGCAAGTGTGTGCGCCTGGTGCTGTAGCAGCGCCTGCAACTGGGTTGATGGAATGGCCTGGAATGCCAGTGCTGAGCTGGCAGTGGTGCACATGGCAGGGGCCCTCTGCATGCCTCCTTGCATGCATGGCACCTCAAACACAAGATTGCTCCTGGGCTGAATGAGGCCATCCAGAGTTTACCCACTCAAAAGAATCTTCAAGCTTGAGTAGTGCTACGAGGTTGTGCAATGGTGTTGTGCGTGTTGATGGTGTATGCTGCCCGCCCAAGTTTTTGAATATGGAAGTGCACCCGCGAAGAGCTGGCCAGACATGCCTGGCTGTGTGTGCTTGAGTTGTTGCTGCAGAAGTAGCTCCTGTTGCCCTCGCCCCTTCATGGATTCGGACAAGCATACGTACAGCTTTTGGAAGTAAGGGTGTGAGGAAGGAACATTAATCGAGGAAGCTTGCCCTGGCTTATGTGGCTGCTGATGCTTGGATGGCTTCATGGTGCTGCGCTGCCTCATGGCTTGAATGCAATGATACAACAGGTCTAAAGGTTACAAGAGGATGGATGTGAACTCCTGCAGCTTTCACTGCTCGAGAGCCCAACCTGTTTCTGAGAGATGAAATAATGTTACGGGCGCCATAAGGCAGAATGCAACAGCATTGCTGGATGAATGTGGTGCAAAATCACCAGCTCCCTCAACAGTTACCATGCGCATTGGGTTCAAGAGAATTTCAAAGCATGCAACTGCAATGGCAGGCGCATGCCCAGTAACGTATTGTTCAACCTCACAAGCCCCATGCTGATGCCACACCGGTACCTCTGCGGTACCGCTGCCGCAGCAGCTGTAGTGCGAGTGCTGTACTGCCGAGCGCTATTGCAAGCTTGCCATTGCGCCTGTCTTGCGCATGAGCAGGAAGAACTCATCCGGGTCCACATCTCCTGACCCATCCTTGTCCGCCACCCGCAGCATCAGCTGCAGCAACCGGTCAACACACCGTGCGTTGGAACGCGACGAATGCATGAGGCCGGTGCTCCGCCAAAACGTGCAGTTGCATGCTACTGACGTCACCGTGGCTGTGGGGAGGCTAACAAAGGCATATATAAGGCATTGGCTAATCGGATGTGCACGTAGGCTTGAGGCTATGTATGTGGTGCGCACAAAGTGGCCAAGCATGGTACCACCCATCCTGCACAGTGCACACACTTGCCTGGCACACATGCAACAACACCAGCCCCACCTCAATGCGTTTCCACACCCATCCCAACTCCTGTCCATACGCCTCACACACCTGCAGCTCCTCCTCCCCTATCTGCTCCCCCGCCTCTGCAGCTGCCGACCGCAGGTGGTCCAGGGTGATGGCGGGGGCATCAGCCGCCAGCGCGGTAAACGCCCTGGCCACCTCAGCCTTGGGGTCACGGTTCCCAGCAGCTTTAGTCACCAGCCCCAGAAACTCCTCAAAGTCAATGGTGCCGCCACCGTCCTGCTTGGTTTGGTGCGTGCATGTTGTTTGTTGGGCACGTGTGTGCAGGCGCGGTGGGCTTACGAGCGGGGCATGAACATGAACAAGAGTCATGTTGCAACTTGAAGGTGGCATGGCGCACCATGGTGTGATCGGCGTCAACATTAAAAAGCAACACATGAGCAGGCATGGTGATTTGTGCAGAGGGTATGATCATTGGGCCCCACCGTGTCAATAGCAGCTATCATGCCGGTGATCTCCTCTTTCTTGACATCAAACCCCAGTGCCCTCATAGCCACACGCATCTCACGCTCGTCGATGCTCCTGCATAGGTATACCCATCATAATGGACGCAGCCATTCAGCATGCAAGCATGGCATGCAAGCTAATAATGCATGTACCACATGTCAAGCTTTCTCCCATTAGTTGCTGCATGTGCCATGCAGCTAACGCACCCGCTGCCATCCTGATCGAACAAGTCAAAGGCTTGCTTAATCTCGGCCTGCAAATGTATCGTACAGGGGGCCCAGCTTTCAGTCGACGCAAATAATGTGCTTTATCATTCCACCAATTGCTTACAACAAACCTTCTCCTCTTCGGTGAGGTCCTGCTTGGTTCCACGCGCACGGTCTCTACGTGCAAGCGCTATGGCTTTCTTAAGCGACGAGCTCATCACGGAGCTCTGGGTCTAAGTCGTCATGAGTGAAGGTGGTGCAAAGGCAATGTATGGTCAAGTTAGCTTCATATTCTTATTGGGCTCTGGCGTGTATGCTGTCCCACGACCCTGCCACTCTGCTGCTGCGTACTGCCCGTCACAGAACATCAGAAGTGAGCGCTAACTGGATCGATCCCATGCCCTCGCCCTTTGCATCAGCTACGAGAACTTCAACCATGATTAACGCTTTCACAAGGACAGGCTACTGCCATACGACTCCACGACCACAAATCCCATGCGCTGCGCGCTCCATGCCAGTATCAAGCGCCATGACAGTACAGCATATCACTGGGATACAGAGCGTCGCATCCTCCTACAAGGTGTGCATGGCAAGACACTGGCATGCATAGGCATGGCACTTCAACTCCAGGTCCCTCGTGCTGTGCATTCAGGCCGTGTTGCTTGACCAGTTTGGAGTGCTGCACGATGGTCGGCGGCCCTACCCAGATGCCATTGAAGCAGCACGCAAGCTACATGAGTCAGGGCTGAAGCTGTTCATCATTTCAAACAGCAGCAGGCGCTCCAGTGGTACGATTGCCAAGCTAGCCAAGATGGGATTCCAGGCGGAGTGGTTCTCAGGTGCGTGTTACTGCATGAATCTGTACAGCAATACCACGACGTGATGTGAGCAGGTTCCAACATGTTGTGCAAGTTTGCATATTCCGGCCCAAACCAACAGCCTGTCCACAAACTGGCGTTCACCATGCTGCTCCACTGCCTGCATGACCGGTGTCACAACCCAGGCGCCATCACAAGCGGTGAGCTGGCGCACTCACATTTGGCTGAGCGGCCTGACAGCTGGTGGGCAGGGCTGGGGCGGAAAGTGCTACACCTCACATGGAGCTCACGGGGGACCATCCCCTTGGACGACCTGGGGCTCACGGTGCGGTGTGGTGTGATGTGGGGCAGAAGGGAACGGGTGGTGTGGTCGGGAGGCAATGGGCGGGGCTTCATCAGGTGAAGTGCAGCTCTCAGGCGTATTATGGCACTTGTCCACCCATAAGACTGCAGGGCACGACTTTGTCAGCAAACAAGGCGGACTCACTGACAGGGATCTGGAATTGCTTCTTGTTTGCTCCGTTGCACGCATGCAGGTGGTTGGGGAAGATGTGGAGCAGGCGGACTTCATCCTGGCCCATGGGACAGAGGCAGTTGGGAGGGCGGGTGTGCACACAGGCGGCGCGGCAGACACGCGGTCCCTTGATCAGCTCAACACGCTGCTTCAAAAAGCGGCAGGACGCACGAGCAGACCGCCGCCACCTATGGTTGTTGCCAACCCTGACCTAGTTACGGTGGATGGGACCAGCCTGATCACCATGTAAGTTCAGTGCCTTGGAAATCACCAAACACGTTGAGTGTTGCAGACTGCCACTCTGCACAAGTGCTGTCCATGTGGTATGTGCTGCAAAGCTGCTGCTGCCGTGCAGGCCATGGCCACTGCCCTAGGCTTCTTTGGTTTTCTGTTTGTGCTGCATGCAGGCCAGGCACACTTGCGCAGACCTATGCATCTCTGGGTGGCCAGGTGGTTCTCATGGGTAAGCCCGCACCCGTCATTTATGATGCGTGCTTGAAGGCGCTCGGGCTACCCGCTGAACAGGTCAGTTGGGATCAGAGGCAGTGCCCTGGTTCCACCCATGTTCATCCGGTGATTTGTTTGCTGCTGTGGTGCAGCACGTAGTGCTTCGCTCCTCCCATGCTTGCCGCGCGCTGCTGCAGCTGCCACTGTTGGCTGTGTGCGCAGGTGTTGGCGATTGGGGACAGCATGGAGCATGACTGTGCGGGCGCAGCTGCAGCTGCTGTGGATGCTTTGTTCGTAGCAGGTGGCATCCATGCGAGCGTGCTGCTACCACAGGAGCAAGCTGGGGCTACTGGGCCCAGTCATGTGAACGCATTGGGGCTGGAACAGCTATGCGCACAGCATCGGGTGACACCGCAGTATGTGGTGGATTACTTCAGGTGGTGTTAATATCATAATGATGATGTTATGATGCAACATATGATTTTTTTCCTTGGCCAGCAGTGCAGTAGGAGGAGTGTGCGCCACAGGGGCAAAAAGTGTGCAGCTGGCGGCACAGTAGGCAGTACAGCAAGCGGTACCACCGCTGGACTGGCGCATATGTGCGTTTTTGGAAGCTCTGAAGTTCTGGAGGTCGGAAATTGTGAAAAGGGTGTCGCTGCAAGCTGCCAGCAGACGCCTGGAGATGGTAGCAGGGAGTGCAGGCTTCTGAGTGCAATGCCTTGATGGAAGCATCTCAAGACACTCACATGCTGGGCATACTGGGAAGTTGGGGAGTTTCATGACCTGTGCTGCTTGATGCACCAGCTGCCTAGGTTATTGCTATGTGCAGCATATCATCAGGCTTAGAAGCTCGGCCGCGAAGGGCCTGGGAAAGGGGTGACATTGTACTGCCGCTTGGATGTGCAGTTGCAAATCATGTTGCGATCATTATTTAGTGTAGACAAACACTATTATACAAAGCTTTAAGGTCACAGAACATATCAGCCATGGCCACTGCCACGAACCAACAAGAAATGGAGGAGATCACGGACGAGGAAATCAAGCTTGTAAGCTGAACTGCGTGCATAACAATGGAACGGCTGCCGCACATTCTATAAGCACACCTTCCTGTGACATTGCCTGCCCTTCAATTATGGTTCATGCCTTACCTCAGTTTAAGACAACGCTACTCGCAAGGCGCTTTCCTGGGCTAAGGGACATGGCAGACGCACACATCAAGCAGTTGATACTAGCAGACAGGAAAGCTACGGGACGCAAGCTAGAAGACCCCCGATCACAAAGGACGCACCCCAAGACAGAGTACTATGTGCCCCCACCTAAACGTGACAGCATTCCGCTGTTTGTGAACCCTCCACCGTTCAGCCCCATAAATCCGACTCAGGTGTGCTGTCACGAAGGATCGGTTTGGTTGCAGGAGCTTGCATGCCACATTCCTATGCATCAGCATGACATGGGACCCTCCTCGTGTACACCTGTGTGCAGGCAAAAGACAGTGTGCGGCGGCCGTGGCAAGAGGTAGGCGCAATGAGCAACTGTGGGCACAAACAAACAGCGTTGCTGCACTCAGCTGACTTGCGTGACAGGCAATGGCGCGCTGGAGCCATTACTGCTCCCTCAAAACATCTGCTCAGTCTGCCTAGACCCTGCACCTGAATTTGCTTGATGCTCTGCGCAGTGCTATCTTGGGCTGGGCAACCCTTACGACTGTGACACACGCGCCTTCCTCACTGATAAGCACTCAGACTCAGCCAAGTCTGCAGCACCGTTTGTACCCAACTGCGCGTCACAGGTTGGTAGGCACCTTTGTGTGTTATGTGCCTGCTGTATGTGTATGTGCTGGGGGCCCAAGGGATGCTTGATGGCAGCAGCAGCTTGGAGTGCTCACGCAGCGGTGGCACATGAGGCATTCTGGAATGTCGTGCATGCATCAAAGGGGCGAGACAACACAGGAACAGTGCTGCGTGCACACCCGCCTTGCACGTGCATGGCTGTCCGCACATGCCCTAGTCGCCCTACGTCACCAGCATTCCACAGACTTCCGCATCGCACATGCCTCCTACATGGATCTTGCAGGCCAAGGACACCATCCGCGTGGATTACTATCTCAACTCGGCTGATGCGGAGACAAAGGCCATGGAGCGCGAGACCATGAAACAGCGTGGGCTGGAGCACACAGCACAGCTCAGGTCACTGTATGAGACACGGCGCGGGAAGATGCTTGTTTGATGGAGCTGCCCCCCGGCAGCAGGGTGTGATGCTCTACAGTCGAGATTGGCACGGTGGGATTCATGAGGCACCAGTGTGCCCTAGCTGTAGTCCAGGGCCTTGGCATCAAACTCAGCAGTGGTATGCTTAATGCACTAGCTGGACTGTGCAATTTTTTGGGGGGGCATTCATCAGCCACTGCACCGAGATGTGCAGGAGTAGTTTAACGGGCCTGGGGCACCTTTTTGCACATGTGTGCAGCAGAGCAGCACCTATACCAGCAGACATCAGGGGTACTGACGGCATGCAAGAGGATGCTGTGTTTTGCTGTGTAAACTCTCCAGAACACGCATGAGGGAGCCACCAGGCAGCTGACTCTCCTCACGGAATGCAGTGATCAACCCCACCACAACTGCTCCAGCTTGGAACATTGGGACGTGCTCTTGGTGCTTCAGCATACAACAAGCGTCGGTGAACCTCACCTTCTCTCGCACGTGCAGAAACAACCACATCCGACAAGTCAGAACCGAACTGTCAATTACCCAGCAACATCTCCTACGCAACCTACTCAATCCAATGTACAAGTCTGTTCAACAGCCTGGCCTTTCTCGCATCAGCAGGGTTTGTCGTTCAACAAAATGCCTCCAAAACACGCACATGGCCCTGTTCAAACACGGCCTGACTATCAGGTGCGCATGACAGGAGCGGAATGCGTGAAGCCTGGTCAATGTTTCTCCAACTTGCATGTTAACAACCATGCACTGACCATGGAGGCCAAATGCCCTGCATGCCACCGCATGTGGCTCAGATGCCAAGCAGCACCACCCATCAAAGAACCTGAGGTAGCCACGGCTGCAGCTGTGCTTCCAGCGAAGGACCCAGCAAAGGCCAACCTTCCCAAGTTCATGGTGAGGGGTGTGAGAGGCTTCAGGTCAAGCGTGCCCACTGCATCACAGCTGCATCACAGCTGTATCACACCTGAACATTATGCCTATACCACAGCTGTACCACAGCCATATGTATACGTAGCACTGGTGTCATCACATGCACAAGTCACACCTGAACCGCATCAACCTCATGCTCACATCGACGATTCGCGCACCTGCACCCTGTCCTGCTCTGCACCCAGGAGGCGGGCATCTGCCGGCTGTACTACTTCTCCAAGGAGCAGATCCACGTGTTTGAGGAGCTGGTAGCAAGCATGATCAACTGCCGCACCGCACTGGCGGCTGTCAGTGTGGCCACCATCCTGCTAACCATGGTGGAGGTGAGAGGTGGCGTGTGCAGCATGCTGGGGGACGTCATGTGTGCCAATGCCAACCCTGCAAGCCCGTACTGCCGCACCGTTCCACACATGGCACGGACGTGCATGTCGAGCACATGGATCACAATCATCACATCCCAGTGCACACATGCCAGCCTCACGGCGCCACGGCAGCGTGATGCGTGGTGCTGTAGGACACGGCAACGGTCTGCTCAGGTCCCTGCGACAGAAGCGCAGAACTGATTGCAAAGTGTGTGTGTGCCTCCCCTGCCCCGTGGCTGGCCCCCCACCTGGTGCACTCACAGGCAGCGGAGCACGGCGGCATGAGCTCCCCTGCTGCCCTGTTTGAGTCCGACTTCACAGTGGGTGATGTGGCCTCATGGACGGACACGCTGATGGTGGCGGGCCTCATCACGTACGGGGTGCGTGTGGCCCCTGCTCCCGTGCTCCCCGTGCTACCTGAACCTAAAATTCTAGACTGATCCAGCACAATCCATGGGACCCATTGACCCAGCTGCAGGCGTCCATCCCATCAAGGCAATAGGGGATGTGGTGTGTTCAGCGTCTCACAGAGGGCACAGTGTGCACGCACCACGTCGACCAGCATATGACCCACAACGTTATGACGACCTTGGGCATCACCGCCCCGCCAGTGTGCCCGTTCCAGATCTGTCCACCAACAGCCAGGCTTGGATGCACCATTGCACCTCCTATTGCATACGGTAGTATGATATTAGCGTGGTCACACTGCGCTCACACAGGTGGGCCCGTTCCAGCGTGTGCTCAAGTCGCGGTCCAACCAGATGGCGTACACGTTCCAGGGCATCGGCCGCCTGTCCCTCATCTTCCAGCAGCTGTCCATCGGCTCGATAGCGGTCAGCATGGTGAGCATGCGCGCCAGGGTTTGGATGCTTGGATCGTGCAAGCTGCCATGCTGAGCATCTGGGGTTTGTAGGTCGGTTGTGATGTGGCTGATGCGCGCCACAGTTTGGCCAGCTATGTGCCATGCTGCAGGGTGTCCTGCACTGGCCAAATCAGGAAATGTACTGCCTGTGAACCACACTTACAGGTCACAGGTCTGGAAGCGGCCGCCAAGTACCCACCCCTGGTCGTGGGCACCTCAGCCGTGTTCTTCACTGTTGCATGTGAGTGCTGCCCATGACTGCCTGGCATGGTCGGGGGATGACGGAGCGCGATGCACTGCAACCGGGGCTATCAGCATCACGAGCTTGCCATGCTGGACAAACATGGCCCATCACCGCTCATGTACAGCCGCGTCAGTACCTGGCTGCATTGATGCGAGCCAGCCCAGAGGCTACATCAGCTGAAATCTTGGGGCATGTGGCTGCTTGTCCACACGAAACTAGCTACCAAGTCACGATCTGCGGCTTACCCCACGCCCTCATCACATGCCGCATGCAGTGGTGCGGTCAGCCGCCATGTGGTGGACGCTGAACCGGCACGTGACAGACGGCGTGGAGGTCAGCCGCACACTGAACGCACTGCGCGCGGAGCAGCATGGTGGGGACGGCGCTATGCCCAACTGCGCGGACTTGCCGCTGCTGGACAAGTGAGTGGACGGCTGCATTGGTCTTGACAGTCCCGCCTGTTGCAACTTGACGGACTTGATGATCCAGTTGCACCAGGCTGCTGCCCGATGTTGTGCTGTGCGGGATTCCACACTCCTGAGCTCTGAAGGGATGGGTGTTGATTCCTGAGGTGCACATGGCAATTGCCGTAGCCCCTGCAGACCCTCTTAACCAGGGCGTGTGTGTGCCTGTGGATGTGGCCGATAGGTGGGCAGCGTTCCTGGCATTTGGTGTACTGCTGCAGTACGAGGAGAACCTGCCACGCGCGGCGGCAGCGTCAGGTGTTGCAGCAGGCGGCAATGGTGTGCAGCTGGAGTCAAGTGTGGAGGAGGGGACCGATATCCAGCGGCCCGCAAACACCATGGTGAGCGGACTGCCATGCGTTTGACACAGACCTGGGAGGGGGATGTGCACAACTCTGCATTCACAGGGCGAGGCCCTCAACCCACACCGACACGGTCCACCATGCTCACGCTCTTTGCGCGTCTCACACAACTGCAACCAACTGTTGGCTGCACCACTGCCCGTTTGCCTTGTGCTTCGGCACCCAGATGTATGAGTTCAGTCTAACAGAGGAGCGCGTGCTGCGTGGGCTGACTGAGGCGAGCTCCACCGCTGGTCTGGCACTGGGCCTGCAGGCCGCCATCACACTACTTGCGAGTGAGTGAGGTGTGGTGGGACCGTCAGCAGGCTCGTGTCCCTGCATGTGCTTAAACATCAGCATGACATAGTGCCGCACGTCGCCGCATGCTACCTCCGTGCCCATTGCTTTGAGAGTGACCTTCGTTGCACCTGTATGCGCATGCCCCAACCGTGCAGCTGTGGCGGATGTGGGCGTGGGCGACCTGCCTGCATGCGTGGGTGATGGCATCAATGCGGTGAACAAGGGCCTCACAGCAGCACTGCTGTTCTCTGCTGCGACATCGTTTGACCGTGCCCTGCACACCGGTGGGTGGTGTGGGTGGGTCTGCGGGATGTAGCACATTGCTGCTGCCTGTTTCCCTATGCTGTATGGTACGGCACATGTGTGTCGTCAGCCTGCACGTGTCAACATTGTACTGGAGATAGCCATGCAGCTGATCTGCTGTTGTCACCTGGTATCATACCCAAGAGCATCTGCTGCCCCTGGCCAGCTCCTTGTCATCATCTTTGACATGCACCGATGCCCGGCCGCATTGCTCCCCCCAACCCCTTGCAGCAAACTCCAATGATGTGGAGCACCTGGTGGATGGCCTTGGGGAGAAGGGCCTCACCGGCCTCTTCTCATCGCTGTCTGTGCTGTCGTGGGCGGTCACACTGGCCACACTGGTGGGCATTGCGTTGCCTATCATGGAGCACGACTGGCTGGCCAAGGTGCGCACACGTCTGACTGCCTGTGCGGCATCTGTTGGGTGCCTATTGCACTGTTTGGCTGCTCATTGCTTGGCTGGCCAGCACATGTCTCCAACGAATCATCTGTATGGTCAGCCCGGCTGCTTGCAAGTGTTCATGGGAGGACGGCATGCACCATCCCCTCACAATACCCAACGCATGCACAACACGCGCAGATGGTTGGCGATGGAATTAGTCACCGTGGGGCAGAGGCAGTGGTGGAGGGACTCCAGTGGCTGCGTGCCATCATCCGTGGCATTTAAGGTGCTCCTTTGTTCCAGCTTCAGTTGATTGGCAGATGCAAAGCACTGTGGTTTAATGCAGCATGTGCAGTTGACCTGGTAGATCAGATGTCAGTCTGGTGGCTGTACGTGTTATGGACGAGCCGCGTCAGTGAAGAGTTGCAGCAGGCACGCAGCACATTCGCCTGAGGAAGCAGTCTGTGGGCACTTGTATTGTCTGTGCATAGTTTGAGTCTTCGCACCATTCCTTTTCAAAATTTCTTGGTTCACAGAGTTGTGCAGGAGGAGCTCATGTGAGGAACCAATGGAGTTGTACTGTTGTAGCTCATGGAGAGAAGAGCGTCATGTGTGAGCATGCCATTGTTTTGTTTATGGGCATGGCAGATCATGCTCACCCAACAGCTGCATCATAAGCACCGATTTATGGCAGTCATGATGAGAAGTTCACAAGCTTTTTGGCGGTGAGGGTTGAAGGAGTGAGGTGTGGTGTGCGTGGCTTGAGGGTGTGAGAGTAGAAGCTAGAGGAGGCGTGGCAAGCTTCACATGATCTTGCCTGAATACTTCACAACTGATGGCCAGCTTGCGTACATTGCGTGAATGATTTGCTCGATCATAACGTCAGGAAGCCAGGCATGCTTGTACTTTTGTTCATTACAACTGTATGGCAGCGTTTGGAGTCAACACCATTCACACATCAGGCTTGCTTGCTTGCATCAGCAGCCTGCTGGACACCATGTGAAAGGATCACGCAGGGCCGTGTAATCCTGGATACCACAACATACCACAACAGCAGCGTATACACAAGATATGTACGCATCAGTTCGGCACGTAGCACAGCAGGTTGACGCCTAGAGCTGCCCCTGGCACAGTGTGACTGGTACCGCCGATGTTCCCCAGACAGCTCTGCCTCACAGGCAGCAGCACAGCCGCCTGATGCCTGGCCAGTCCGCAGCAACTGCCCCACATGTCAACGCCACATCACCGGCTGGGAAGTAGCACCTGCAGGGACACAGGTGGGGTCACGCTCAGGTTGGCGCTTGACCTGCTATGGGTGGGGCACGCTGTATGCTTCGCTGGAAACGGGGCGAGACTGCAAGAAAGTGAGTGCTCAGGTGCAGAAGCAGTACCAGGGGCAGTACGACCAGGGCACCGTGGGGAAAGGCCGCAGCCAGCTGTGTGACACCGCTCACCCACCCATACTCTGGGTACCACGCGGGCTGCAGGTCCCACCCATTCCCTGCACGGTAAGAGCCGACACACAGGGCTGGTGCGCCTGCAATGGTAGCCATGCGCTGTGCAGAGTTTATGGCGTAGTGCTGCTTGATGGAGTCCTGGGTGCAACTGAGGCCGGCAGCACTGCAGGCTGCTGTGCAGCTGCTGTCCGCAGCACCAATGACCCATGTGCAGCTTGGGCCAGTGGATTTGGTGCACGTGTTGGTGTCAAACGTGACGTAGGTCTGCGCGTTGCTGATGGTGCAGCTCGCCGCCACAGTGCCCGTGTAGCCACGGCTCGCATCACAGGCATACACGGTCGATGCCACAGCACCAACTGGGGAGGCGGTGTCTGAGGCAACTTTCACAACACCAGCAGGCAGGCCAGCGGTGGGCAGCGGACACTGTACCACTGCAGACACAGAGCAGCCAGCCATACAACGGTAGTCAGACCAGCCTGGGACGGACACATGATGTGCTTGCAGTCACATGCTTTGAAAGCTATGAGCGATGCTGCGTGTGCCTCCCCGTTTCACTGTTGTGCGAGCATTGCGACAAGTTTGAGCTTAGCGTGGCACAAGCATGAGAGGTTTTGCCAATACGGACTGCAGGCAGGCTCAGCCAAGCGCACCCTTGGTGCATTCCCCACTGGCCGGCAACCAGCCGTATTTGGCGCTACAGGTGGTGGTCACAGGCGCAGTACTGCTGACGTAATCATTGGCTGCATCACATGTGTACTGCACCACTGCGCCCCAGTCAGCAGTGGTTGGCGAGCCCGGGGGTGGGGGCGCAGGTGGCAATGTGCCAGGGGGTCTGGGGAGGTCGGCCCAAGGGCAGGTCATGGCACACGACGAGGTGTCCATGTTGCAGGCCAGCTTGGCGGCGGCAGAGCAGCCTGTGTGTGCGTTCCCAATGCAAAGAATGTACCGAGGCAGGGGGGCGCTGAGAACAGGCACTGCGCTACAGTGGGAACAACACGGTGTAGACATGGCCTCAGTTCATTGGATGCCATGACGACAACGCTGGGCAGCTGCCATGCGGCGCTCACCGAAAATGCATGCAGCATGGCAGGGGGCACCAAAAGTTGACTGATCTTGGGGAGGACAACAGCGAGGCAGGTCCTGCACGCATGTATGGGCAATGCCTCAGCCAGGTCCGGCCATGCGCAGTGCCACTCCGACGGCTGTTACACAACGCGTTTGCATGCTGTTGCAATGCATGAGGAGCCCGGGCCTCAATGTCAAGGGGCCTCAATGTCAACCTCACCGTTGTCATGCCACCAGGTTTCAGCACAAGCGCTGCGCTGCAGGCCAGCCTGGACGCGCAGGGGCACGGCGACTTTGCGGTTGGGTAGGGGTTGCACAGGGCCCCCACGGATAGGCCTTTGGCAGGGCAGGTCTGTACTGCGGCTGCAGCCACGGGCAGGCTTCCTTCATCTGCTGGTGCTGCTCTAGGCCCTTTCACGATGAGGAGGAGCAGGGCTGATGCCAGGCGCAGTGCAGCAGCTGAGCCTGCGGTGCTGTGCATGCGCATGCTGCACAACTCGCCTGCCTGCGGATGGCCATGAGGGATCAGTCAAAGTGCAGCGGCTCAGGTGCCGACAGCTGTTGAACAACACATGAACACTCGGCTTCATAATCAAGCGCAGTATAAGTTGCCATGCGCACTGTGTGAATGAGCAGCAGCGTGCTTGACCGCCGCACGCCGGTGTGTCAGGCCTTGCTTGATGGTTTGCTGAAATCAGAGCAACGACTGAAGAGCATCACAGGCCGTGCAGCACGATGAATATCAGGAGATTAAACTGCACGTCGCTGTGGCCGCGCTGAACAAACTTCCGGGAGAAGATAAAAAGCAACAACACAGCTGACTAACAAACGAGGTGTGGCTCGTTCTCACAATTCTCGAGCTGCAGTTTGAAGCTGATGTTCTTCACGACTTCCGAGTTGCAGATCATGGGGTGGGCGGAGTTGCAGGCACGTGACAACAGACTTTTGAAATGTCACATCCTCCGCAAGAAAGCTCGAACATGGAGTATCATCCGCTGGGGCGAGCCTGGATGGGGGCGCTTTGTCGGCTATCCAGGTACCAAACCGTACCTGCTAAAGAATGGCATGCTGGAGATCCGGCACACTATACAGGCGGCATTGCAGCCCTGAGCAAGGTGTCCCTCATTATCTGTACGCCAATTGTCCATGGATCTGATATACAGTGGTGCAGAGGCCACTGCTCTGCCCAGCCTGCCCAGCCCATCCTACAGCTCACGAACAATTGGACGCACATCTTTGTCCTGAGACGCTATGTTCTGTCATGCTGCTGCGGTTACTTGAGCTTGTAGCTTTTGCCACTGAATGCAGAGAACTTGTTGTCTTCCTTCTTTTCCTCTTCGGGTGGGGCTGGGGCTGCTGGCTTGGGGGCATCTGGCGCAGGTGCCGGCGGCCCGCCTTGCTTGGCCAACTGCAAAGTGTGCCAAACATGTAATCAAGCTATAGAAGCTCTTGTTGTGTTGACAAGCCATTGTGCTCATGCCTCATGGGGCCCCACTGGTTGCAGTGCAATGGATGTCACGCAACTGAGAGGATGGCAAACAGCCACAGAGGCAGCTGTGTGTGAAGGCAGGCAAAACCAACCAGCCCCGCACCCTGTCACGCTCCAACTTGTCCAGCAGCCTGTTGCCAGTGCTCACAAACGTGCCCGCCTTGCCGCCAGGCGGTGTGGTGCCGGGCTTCGTGCCTGGTGGCACAGCAACAGGAGGAAGCGCACAGCCACACCTCAACCATAACAGTGCAAGCACATGCACACCAGTGATGCATGCCAGCGCCAATCCTGGACCCGCACCCAACAGCAAGGGAGGCAAACTCGCAGGGCCATTGGTGTCACGCAACACGGCAGCCTCTTTGCCGCACCTGCTGATGATCCCGATGGTCCAGCTGCCCCGCTCGTGGACGCCAGGAGTGCGGACGCGTTCTTGGATGCTGGCAGCGGCACAGGCACTGGGGCGGATGGGTTGGTGATGGGCTTGCCATCCAGCCGCCGTGCTGTACCAGCAAACGCCAGGAAGGCGGCCTCTGTGGGGTCCTCCGCGGGGGTAGCACCCACCGCACTGGTGGATGCACCGCCCTTGCTGTCATCTGCAGGGCAAGCGCAGCAGACGCATCCCAGGCACAGGCTCAGAAACAGCTCATTTCGGGGCCAGGACGTCCCCAGGATCCCAGGATGAAGCATGCCAGCAGCACGCAAGAATGCAGCATGCTCGCGCACAAGTGGGCTACATACAGTGTGAGTGCCACAGCACGGACCTTGCATTGCCTCAGGCTTGGACCCGCTGGTCCCTGCTTTCTGTGCTGCTGCTGCTGCGGCCATGGCCTTGTAGTCTGGCTCCTTGTAGTCCTGTAAATGTGCGCAGGGTGCTACACTGGACTATCTGCACATGAATGTTAGGGTTGAAGTGCATCTTGCCCCTCCATTACAACCCCCACTCCACCCCACACCACCCCGCCCCACCCCGCCCCCACCTGTCTGTTGCTGTAGTGCAGGCACAGGTGAGGCACAAAGCAACACAGAAACCAACCCTTTGGCAGGCGGCGAAGCAAGCATGCAGCCATGCAGCACAAACCTTAGGTGCCTCAAACTCTACGCGGCAATCCGTCTCCACCACGCTGACTGCAGGGGCAGGCAACGCCTCGCGCACCTGCTAGGGCCAAGCACACAGGCAGGGGCAGTACACAAGATGGTGATGAATCCCTTGCATGGCTGCACAACAGCAGGGGTATGACGCACAAGTGCACAACGGCAAGGACATCCCGCTGGGCTGCTGCTGGATCATGCCAATGGGAGCCACCTCGCCGCACCTCGATCTCGTAGTTCTTGCCATTGTAGTTGACCACAAACACATCGCCCACCGTGAGACACGTGTACGCGCGCAGTGTGCGCTCCAGCACGGCCTTTGGGTTAGAGATCTCCAGGAAGTCGGATGTGTGGGGCTGTGAGGTGGTGGTGGGTGGGGCAGAAACAGTGGTGACGCGGAGCAAGCCAGCATGCACAGACAGCTGCTGGGAAGAAGGCGTTTGGCAGGCAAGCAGCGGCTTGGGCAGCGGCAAGGTTGGGTTTTCCTCTTGGCATGGCTGCCAGACTGGTGGACTGGTGGTTCGGCCCCTCAGCATGGCCCAACCAGACCCTGCCATGACTGCTTGTACTGCAGCTGAGTGGTTCCACCACCCACCTGCAGCTTAACAAACTCTCCCTTGGGCAGTGACACGTTCTTGATGTGTACCATGTCGCCTACCTGCAGCAGCAGGTTCTGCATCATCTGCAGTCGCATGCATGCAGCACCCAGGCACACGCCTCGCAGTTAGCATGAGCTGCTTGACTCAGCGCGCCACTCCCACAGGACTCGCAAACACAACACGAAGCGGGCTGGAGCAATGCTGGGAGGCCATGAAGCTGGGCTGAGCAGAAACAGCAGGCCACAGCCCCATGCATGACGTGCAGACCTGCAGTGCCTGGCATGCATGCAACACCCACCCAATGAGGCATGTAAACAACCCCCTCCTCTGCCACGAACTCCAGCACTCCACAGTGCGTGGAACGCTTGCTGGTCGTGCCCTCGATGCGAAACAGCATGGGGTATTCTATGTGCAGCGACGCTGCACCGAGGACAAGGGTTGCGCATGACATCAGGGTTCAGGGCCATACTCAGATCATGGTCTGGCGCAGCAATTGGGTTGTAATTGAGCTTGCATAGCTGCAGCTTCGCACACCTAGGCGATCCAGAGCAGAAGGTGGGAGAATGACCTTGTCGCCAAACTCTGCTGCTTGCTTGTCGATAAATGCAACAGGCATAGCACGGTAATGCTGCTCAAATGCACCCCCGCGGTGGGGGCCCCCAAAGAATCCAAACATGTTTCCCGAATTGTAGCTTTAACAAATCCTGGTCCCTTAACAATATGACAGAGGCGCGTGGGCCACTAGGCGCTAATCATAGAGTGGGCAGCCAATGACCTGTAAATTGGGCAAATTGGACAGCTGGGGGCATTGGTGTCAAGCCACAGCACTACCTAGCGTGGTAGACTCAGAGACAATTCCTTGCTGTGGAATGAATCGGCTGTAAGCATGGTCAGTGTGCAAGGCATGCGTCAACATGTGCTAGGTCAGCCACGCGGGCCCAAGAGTCATGTTCATATGTTTTGATGAAGGTCCACAGGTTGTTGCGCCCCATTACGTCGGGTTATGCGGGTCAACAGCTCAGTGGTTGAGTGGGTTCAACGTACACCCAGTAATCCAGTTTACTGGATGTGTGCTGGTGTTGCGCAAACCACGGCATCTGCTGCCATGCCGTTACTGCAGGACGGCACGCTGTGTCGGCTGCTAAGGTCCTGCCAAATCATCCATCCATGGCAGCTGTCGTTGGCCTCAGATATCTATAGACTATAGCATGCCTGCACCCCACTGACTGCTCCTCGATGGCGTTGACAATGGTTGGTTTGTGCACTGCAGTGTCAAGTGATGCAACTGTGGAAAGGCGCATCTTGATGCAGATGGCATGGGCACTGCGGATATGCTCTGTGTGTGGAGCGAGACTGGGCCCCCAACCACCGACCCTCCGAGGAGACCACAGCGTGAGTTGCCATATCGGCTTGTCCTACAGCCATCAAGCTCTAAGCAAGTTCGTAGCGATATAGCGAACCACACAAGCTAGTACCACAATCCACAAAAGCGTGATGTGCTCATTGCAAGGCAGCTGCATGGATCCAGCTCACTGCGATGTGCGCACTGACGTGTTGCATGAGGCTGCAGCTGAGGTACAAGGCGTAGAGTACGCGCTTCTCATCTGCGCCCCCATGGTGTGTGTTGCTGGTCCAAGATGTGCTGGGCTGTAACTGAGATGTTGTGATTATCGTGCAACTCTGCCGTATGGGGAGCAGATTTGTGGAGTCTGGCGTCTATGCATCACCTCGCATTCAAATTGAAGCATGTTCTGCCCGCCTTCAGAGGCATCACACCTCATTCGTGTGCGTCTGACTGGCGCAGTCTCCTCTCTTGCAGGCGGTCTTTTGTCAGCTTGCGGCTGTTTGTATCTGGTGCCGCGCTGATCCACCACACTGTATGATGCGTGGTTGGACGATGGGCCACTGAGCCTCAATCAACAGCTTGATCGTTTTCCGTGGAAGTAAGATCTGCTGCAAACGTTTCCACATTATGAAGCTGGCTGCTGGCTCAGTGCTGTGTACAGGGCTGCTCTTGCTCACGCTCTTCGGCCAAGTTGTGCTGTCCCAGTCACATCTGAACGATGGGTTGAATCATCGGGGTGAGTTGCGATGATGTGACGCCGGAAACGACGTCCAAGAACTGCACACAGTCTGCCGCGAGACTTGGGCGGGGTGTGCGATTTTGATGACGCGGGGCACGAATTTTACGAGCACCTGTTCACTGTGCCTGTGGCAGTATGGACGCTCAGTCAGCAGGCATGCAGCTAGCCAAAAATGCAGTCCCATGCATGTGCTCCATCATGACAATGCACCAGTTATGCCGTGCAGGTCGGGTGCGCGCTCTGCAGGGTAAGGGGAACAGTGGCGGGAATGGCAAGGGCAACGATGGCAATGGCGATGGCAACGGCAATGGCAACAAAGGCAACAATAAGGATGATGATGATGAGGACAACAAGCCAAAGCCGAAGCCCAGTCCCAAACCCAGCCCCCGCCCCAGCCCCAGCCCTAGCCCTAGCCCTAGGGATGACGACAAGAAATGCAAGCCTAAGAACAAGTGCAACTGCAACGGGCGGTACGTGCAGCTGGGTGCTTGCAGAGTTCTCACCTCCATGCATCATGCAAACCATGCGCGTTCAGCACGAGCTGCACCCACACCGTCACAAAGCGTGCTGGGTTTCAAACTGAGGGTCTGACAGCTGCAGAACTGCACAGGCCAAGGCTGGGGAGCGGGTGGGATGGGGTGGGGGTTTCATCAGTGGCTGGATGTTTACTGCTGGTCTGTCTGTTGTTGGTGTGCAGGTGTGAGACATGGCTGGGTGAGGATTCAGACACATGCAAGTCAGACTGCTACTGCGGTGGGTAAAGATCACACTATGATCCCATATGGCTTGTACTGCTGGCCTGTACTGCTGGCAGCTGGCAGCTGTCGTGGACGAGCTGTTGCTTTGCTGGGTGGAAGCATCATCAGGATGTCCAGTGAGGCCACACCCCTGCCTGCACCTTTGCAACCGCTCTCCCTCACCAACGTGCATGCACTGTGTACACTTCTGCATTCGCAGGTGATGGCGTCTGGTGGGTGCACCTGCTGCTTTCAGTCATGCTCAAACATACTGACCCTGAGGCAGAGTTATGCGCTGTGCTTGATGCTTGAACGCACGCATACGTAGAGATGATACCATAGCCTGGGCCGACATGTTGTGGCCAACCCCATCCTCTGTCGCACCCTGCAGTGACCCCAAGGAAAGCATCACAATCGGCCGCTTCAAGATCCCTAAGTGTGTGGCCGATTGCTCCGTGTTTGCACGCTCCCCACCCCCGCCTCGCTCCCCGCCCCCACCACCTCCAC
>QAXD01000160.1:469919-545578 GCA_004335575.1 Haematococcus sp. NG2 | reverse complement strand
CCCCACACCCCCCTTCTCCCTCTCCTCCCTCCCCCTTTCCTCCTCCACGCCCTCCTCCTCCATCCCCACCCTCCCCTCCTCCATCTCCACCCTCCCCTCCTCCTGGTGCTGCAACAGCCACCTTCCCAGGTGTGTGTGCAGCCTTGGCCTGTTGTTGCGTTGACAAGCAGGCAGGCAGTGGGCTTCCAGGCTTGCACAGGGTTGAGTCATGTTTATGCCACAAGCCTTGCAGGTCCACACACTCCCATCCACCACCAAATGTTACAACGGATCGCCTGACCATGCAGCTGTCACTGCCATGCTCCTCGCCATGCCATGTCATGCTGCACGTCCCCTGGCGCCCAACTTGTAAAGAGCTGGAGCAGCAACACCTGCAGGCGGTAAGACCCCAGGCCCCAACTAACCGGCCCCCACACGCACCGCGCACCTCACATCACGCGCAGTGAACGCGCCCACCACACCCCTGGGACCTCCCACCAACTTTGACATCGGCGATGGCGGCCCCACAGGCAACCGCTCGCTGGCCTGCCCCACCGGTCAGTTTCTCACCGGCCTGCGGATGGACTACACCCCGGCCAACCCCACGTTTGCACGCGCTGAGATTGTGTGCAGTGGGGGCGGGGGTGCGGCCGAGGGGCAAGCGACCCCCACGTCCGACCTCGCATCCTGTGCCGCGGGTGTGGTGGGCGTCACAGCACAGGTGCGTGAATGAAGGTCGTTACATTGGGGGAGAAAGGGAGGAGTGGGTACGGCCCGCAACCCCGAGCAACGGAGGGACGGCAGCTGTGATGTGGCACATGCCTGCTGCGCATTGGGGGGTGGGTGGGACTCGGGTGGTGGGTGGCTGTGTGTGGGTGTGGGCATGGGCGTAGATGTAGCTGTGGGTGTGCAGCTGCGGCCCACTGGGGAAGCTGACAAATGCAGCAGGGTTCCAGCGGCAGGGGTGGCAGGGGATGTGCAGTGTGCGTGGTTGCATGATTGCGCACATGAAGGCTGCTGCCTCCATGCTGCAGCTGAGGTTCACCACTACTGTACCCTGTATCATCACACCCCCCACCAGGCCCTAAACCGCAAACCCAAAACCCTAAGCCCTGAACCTTGAACTATCCCCAACCCCCGCACATCTGCACATCCGCAGGCTTTCATCTCCTCCCTCAACCTGATGCAGCCTCCCACGCGGCTACAGCTGCGCTGCGTGTCCCTCAACACACCCACTGGGGAAGCCTCCAACATCCTGAACCCCACCACCTAGTGAGCAACCACACCGCTCGTGAGGGTGACAGCGGCATGAGCGGGATCCACATGCATGCTACCTGATGTACTCGTGATGCGTCCTGGATGCACTGATACTGCCACACCAAACACACCTCGCTCATCTGCTTCCCTTCCAGCCCTCAGCTGGGCCCTACTGCCAACACGTTCATGCCATTCCAGCCCACAGCATGCTCACCCTCCGTGCTTGGGGTCAAGCTTACACTAAGCTTACCACACACACAACACATGAGCATACCCTATAACAAATGATTTCAATTTTTCAAATTATACCACATACATCCCACTGTACTGCTCCACTGTACTGCTCGCAGCTTCATTCCTGGCGTGGATACCACCGCCTTGACAGACATCACCTGCCCCTTCCCTCTGCTGGCCACAGGCATCACAGTGGGTGTGGCAGTACACGGGGGCTGTGGCAGTACACGGGGCAGCAGCAGTACATAGCGACAGGTGGCTGTGCACAGGGCAATCACTGTCACACGTGGGCAGGCAGGGTGTGTTGCGTGTATGTGATGAGGGACTGCGGGGAGGTGATACACAGTGTGTACAGGGTTGCACTGACCTCGCAGCTGACATGTTACTGGTTGGGGCTGGCACGCAGCTGGCTGCGGTACTACCTAGTACCATAGTATGCCTCACAGGGTGACCGCTGAAGAGGGTATGGTACGCTGCGGGTCTACAAACCCACGCGCACAATTGCTATATGGGTCGGCAACACTCACGCCTGCAGGTCACACTGTCCAAGGGCACCTTCAACGGCACCTCACGAGTCATCATCACCTCCCTGCGCCTGGACTGCGGCCGTGAGTGGCACACACCTGTGTGATGCACACCTGCGCTGCGTGCATACCAACATGCATCAGTGCCTGTACCAGTATGCTGCAGCACTCCCTCGGTGCATCTTGGCTGGCACCGCTTGAGCGACAGCTCCTGCCCCAAACTCCCAGCATCTCCAGCACCTCCTCCAAGAACGCCTGCCCTTCCAATCATACTGACAACCACACGCTGTGCCCAGGGTCACAGCCATGGTGGTCAGTGGCACACTGCACCCCGCTGGTGCCTCCCTCGCAGGCGTGGCTGGTGCTGTGCGTGCTGTGGTGGGGCAGCCCCAGCCCGTGGTGTCTCCCAACCCTGGCTCCAGCCCCTCGGGTCTAACGGTGGATGCAGCAGCTGGCGTGGTGCGTGTGACACATATGAGTGTACATCCTTGGTGTACATCTGCCCCTTGTACATCCAATGTAGTGGGCCCAGTGTGTGGCGTGTGGCAGCGGGTTTGGAGCCCCTTCATGTGGCATGGCAGCGCCTCAACAACGCCTGGCACCTGCAGACGCTGACCCGCCCGGCTTGGCCTGCAATGTCCACCTGCCGGGGTATCATGTTAATAAGTGTTGTCTGCAGTCTGATCGGCACAAGCCGCCAACTCTGCTGCATGCCTGCTGGCCTGGCTGTGCCGCGTCTCACGCAGCTGTACGTGAGCGATGCCAATGCGTGCACTGTGGATCGAGTGGAGCTGGGCGGTACAGGCGGTACGTCATCCGGCACTGCATTCGGCACGCGCACAGTGGTTGTGGGCGCTCGTGGCGTGTGCAGCGAGGTGGACACCAACGGCCCCCTACCCTCCCAGGGAAGGCTCAATGCACCCTCAGGCGTGGTACGTGCGCACACCATCAGGTTCATTTGCTGGTGGTGTGTGTTTCTGTCTGTCTGGGGGTTTGGAGACCGAGTGCGGGGCACCTGCTTGCGTGTGCTGCTTGCTGTGTCCCCCAGACACGGATGAACACAGCACATTGGTGAACACACAGCACATTGGGGTAAACCCACGCCATGCGCCCCACGCCAAACTGACAAGCATGAGCCTACAGAGCCTCACATCCATCTGCTGCCGTCCTGGACCGCAGGCGTTTGACCCGCTGAACAACGCGCTCTGGGTGGTGGAGACGTTTGGGCGGGTGGTGCGCGTGAACCTGGGCACCGGTGGGTGCCTACCACGCATGATGGCATGAAAGCTGTCCACCTCACACACTGTGAAGTGCGAACCAACTTTGCACGCTCCTATCCCAGACATTCCAGCCAGACTGAATGCTGGTGGAATGACTTGTGTGCTGCGCGGCATGCGGCGTCCATCACCTCGTACCACTGTACCACCCTCCTTCAGGCCCTGCTCCCTCACATGCATGCCTCCATGCACACAGGTGCGGTCCAGACCATCTTCCGCGCGCCAAGGCCCCTGGGAGGCACCCCCTATGTGGACACTGCAGCTGGTGTGGTGTACATCCCGGGCCTGAATAACAACGGCCTTTATAGGTGAGCTGCGTGGCAGGTGTTCCTGCCCTGTCAGTGAGTGGTGTGCACGATGCCGGCAGCATGTGGCTCAGTGGCTGCAAACCAAACGTACCACACGCGCCACCACTCCATGCCCCTGATGGGCGCAATGCACCATGCCACCACTGGGCCCAGCATGCCTGTTTTGGCGATAGGCGTGTGCGAGCAGCTTGGCATGCTGTTGCACCTCCACCTCCTCACAACACACTTGCACCCGCACAGTCAACCTCGCTCAACACCCGGCCCTGATCTACCGCCTCATGCGGTCCCCGCTCCCACTCCTTGCTCCAGGTGCACCGGCCTCAACGGCACTGCCCTGCCCACCTGCAACGCGCTGCTGTTGGACCAGACCCCACTGTCCGCTGCCGCCTCCATCATCCCGCTGCCCACCACCAGCCCCGCGCCCAACCCCGGCCTCACCCTCACCTCCCTAGGGGTGGCCACCGCGTTTGTGGCGGCCCCGCCCCCGCCTCGCCCCCGGCACCACCGGCCTGCAGCTGGTGACCGTGCTGTCATCCACGGACGGGTCCGTTGCGGTGGCGACTGCGGCATCTCTGGCGGTGCCTGTGCCGCTGGGGGGGACGTTCTTCGGCGCAGCTGTGTGGCGCGGCGGCGCGGGTGAGTCATGCGGGCCATGGGACCAAACAACTGTGAGCCAGTGCACGATTCATGTTTGGGGCACGGCAAGTGTTGGATTGCGCGGATTGCAAGGGGCCGTGGCCAAAGAGCTGTGGGACCACATGCAGGTTCCCGGGAAAGTCTGGGCCGCACGCTGCCACATGTGCAGCCATGCAGTACTGCTGCTTGCACCTGCCCACCACTCACCCATGCGCATGGGCACCAGGCATGCAGCACGCTGCACATCATACGCCCGCACGCACAACGAAATAACCTGCGTCGAATGGGCCCACGACCGCGCCTGCTCGCCTGCTCCTTGCATGCAGGTTCCCAAGCCTCTGGCAACACAACTGCTGTGTTCCTGTCAGATCCCAATGCGCCCAGCCCCCGGGTCCTGCGCTCGCCTGCGCCACTGACCGCAGCAGATGCTGCAACGGCAGCAGGCGCCGTGGCCAAGTGGACCCAGGTGTGCTGACAGCTACCATCATAATAATAGTAATTACACAGCATTTCACAGATGTTTCTGCCGCAGACAGCCTGCTGCTGCGCATTGATGTTGTTGCTCCGCAGCTGCTGCTTGTGCGCGACGTGGCTTGAACATCCCGCTGTGTGCATCCCGCTCTTCTGTATGGCCACGAGCCATGCGCCGCAGCTGCACCCATGCACACATACTTAGACATGCGCCACACCATGCTGCCACACCATCCCCCGCTGTGCATTCCATCATACTCACTTGTGGAACCCTGCTCTCACCCACCCCTTACCTCATGCCCCCAGGTCCTGCTGCCTGCATCCATGACGGGCAAGTCGGCAGGTGCACTGGCAGTTGCTGACGCAGCAGGGGTGCTGCTGGTGGCAGACCCCAAGCAGGGCTCAGTGATTGCAGTCATGCTGTGATGGGCCATCTTGTGGTGATAGAGGCCGAGCATCCAGGTTTTGTTTGCTACTTGTGCAGTCAGCGCTGGTGCACTGCTGCCGCTGCGACATTCAGTCAGCCGTGTGTGCGCACTGCTAGGATGTGAGCTGCCAGCTGCGCGGGTGTGCGATTCAGCGAGCATCAGGAGTGTGGGCATGTGCACTAGCACATGCTATCTGAGGGCTGAGGGACAAGGGACATGCAAGGGACATGGGCTTCAGGGTGCTGGGGTGGCTAGCAAGAGGGAGCGTGTGAGTCAAGTGATTCAGACACAGGGTGTAGCAGCAGCACATGGAGCTCAGGTGCGGCGATGCGAGAGGTCCATTTGATGATTGCCTTGCAGCAGCATGGCTATTGCGTGCCTGGTATGGATGCCACAGCCTGGCAGGTATGTCCCTGGCATTGGTGTGGTGTGTCCCCAGATGCACGTGCTGCTCATGCCTGGCATGCGTGACATGTGTGCGTGAGTTGCTTGGGCGTTGCATTGCTACAAAGTGGTAGGATGGTACAACCGGGCGCGTCAGGTCGGGCGGATCGAGGACAATTCAGCACAGGGTCTTGTGGGTAGGGCAGGTGCCGGTTGTTAGTAGCACAGTATCTGCCATGTTGCACATCTGGGTTGCATATGTCATGTGCCTCTGCTGCGTGCATTGCCCTCAGACGCTTGTACATAGCTAGCTGTGCATCTGGTGCCCACCAGCGTCGCCCTTGCCATCTGGTGCTATAGCTTTTTCTGGTTTTTCTGCATACAGAGTGGTTTTACTCATACACGGCCTTCTCGTGCGCTTCTTGCCTGTACATATAATGTGCAGTACATTCTCAACATGTGTAGTGTGGTAATGGTAATGGCGCGAATTTCTTACACCATTCGTGCATAATTTGAACTCGTGTGTTAAACTCAGGGTGTTTAGCACACTTTGCCTGTAGCTGGCAGTCACGCTGCTAAGTTCCAGGGCGCTGTCGCCGCTGTGGGTTTTCTATGGTTGTGCACTGCTGGTAGGTTGGCCTCATCCAGTGCTGGAGGCTGAGAAGGAATGGCACAGGCGTTGGGGCGCTGCTGGGGTGTGTTCATTCACTCTTTTTGCATTCTAGCTGTCCATTAGGGCCAGGCACACGCCACACAGCACAGGGCTTCTTTGCATTACAAGTATGTAACAAATGGTGCGGTGTGAAGCGTGGTTTCCATCAATGATGAATGCAAGTCAGTCGCGGCATGGGGCCTGCCAAACATAATCCAATCATTCCCAACAGTACAGTATCATGGCACGCGAGCCAGCACCATCACAGCAACCACAGCAGACCATGTGCAGCAACACTACAGGACCATCAAGCACTAGAGGACACCCACCCAACCCCTTTGCAACTTGCAGTAACCACGAAGTTAGGAAAGAGGCAGGAAAACACATCAAAGAGGAGTGCCATGAGATAAAATCCTTGCAAACGAAAGCAGTGAAGAGGAGAATTCTTGCCGGCTTCAGCCGCAGGTATGGCCCTTATTTGCAGGGAAGAGCACATTCGTTCTTCTGCTCGACCTGACCCCACAAGACCCTACCTAGTGATGAGCATGCAGTACCCACCTACAACAACACGCATAACAAATGTACTGACCCACACGCACTCACATGTACCTCACACAATGCAGTGCCTCGCCATTAATGTAATTCAGCCATTCATGCAATCAACCAGTCTAATCCTATCATGCTGTTCATGCTGTTTTCAGTGAGTTGGATACACATCACAATGCTGCTGTGCAAAACCGGAGCAGTATGCAACAGAAGTGCTAGTGTACAGTCAAGCACCTGACGGCAGGTGCCTGCAGGTGCCTGATCAGCTACGGCAGGTGATATCGCCAGCCGTGCAGTGCGCCTGGCATGGCAGGCAGGTCAGCCGCAGCACATATCATCACATCAGGCGTAGAGCACACTCAGCGCCCAAACACCATTCAACACCGCAGGGAGTGCCTGGGTGTGCAATGTTGGCAATCCATGAACTATCAAACAAGCAGGAACAAAGGGTGGAGCACGGTGCGCATGTCACGTTGCATACGAGCTGGCAATAATGCCACCAATTGGTGTGAGAGGACAGCGTGGCGCATGGAGCGTCTGTTATCAGTGCCTGGCTCGTAGTACAAAAAGCCTGCACATGTGGGATCTAGGTGATCATTGCCTCCTGCAGGGAGCGTCCACATACCCTCCAGCTCATCAGCGGCAGCTGAGTGCCGCACTTGTTGTTGTTTCATGAACAGATGGTTTCTCTGCTGCGGGCCGGCAGGTCAGCAGCCCAGACAAGCACTAAAGTACAGGGGGCGCCGGCTGCTTGGCGTCATACCGCTTGCAAGCCCCACAGCAGCTGCACCATGAGGGCCACAGACGCAAGGCCCAGGAGCAGCACCACGAAGCAGGCTGCATCCATAGCCGAATGCACCGGTGCCGTGCACAGGCTCATGACCCGCGTGCGAGTTGCACTAGTGCAAGCTGCACTGAAGTGATTGGCGGCTTGACAGCTGTGCGCTGCCACCACACAGCCACCTGTGCTGTGGCTGCAGATGAGACTGCTGCTGCGAGTGAGAGTGTCGCAGCAGCTGAGCAGCTGCTGCAGCTTAGGCGGGTATGAGCGCTCTGTGCTGGTGCTGGTGCTGCAGCCATACTGGCAGCAGGTGCTGCAGCATCTGCAGGTGGCAGGGCTGCTTGCTGTACTGCTGCTACTGGTGATGATGGATGAGGCCGTCACTGTGCTGGCGATGCTGTCTGCGCACCGCACACTGGTTGACAAAGGAAACGAGCCGCTGCTTGCAGGTGGAGAGGCAGGGGCCACAACGCAGCGTGCGTCCGAAGCGCTGTGCTGCACGACGCAGCACATGCCGGGTCCTCCAGTGTTGGACGGCTGCAGCAGGAGGCCGCCAGGCCAGCGCTGTGTGGGGCAGGTGGGGCAGGTGGCTGCAGAAGTTGACAAGGTTGAAAGGAGCAAGCAGCATGCAGCCAATCTCAACCTTGTTGCGTGCACTCCCATGCAGACTTGGTGGGACCGGCAGGGTGTTGTGGTGCTTGGCGCATCATGATAAGTTCCCAGACGCTTGCACCTTTACAAGCAGGGGTGTAGAGTACAGACTCTGCCCCCTAGGGGCTTTTGCTCGCGCACCTTGCTTGCCGCGCCCAGCACGCATGGGAGCGTGGCCCAGCAGTCCTGATCAGCCAGGAAGGCCGTGAGGCTGCCCAGCACTTGGTATGCCAGGTGGGGCAGGCCTGCGGCAGGGCAAAGTCGATGCACAACAGAATAGGGTCAGCTCAGCTGTCCTCCGGGGCATGCCTGATGAGTGTTGAGCGGCCGCGTTGGTGAGATGTTGCAGCATCACGAATGTCAAGGTGCAACCATTGAGCCGCACCGCGCATGCAGGAGCCTTCAACAACAGTGCGCAGAGCAGTCAGCAGTCTCAAAACATATCCCAGGTCAGCTAGGTGGCACTCACCCAGCGCTGTGTGTGTGCACACTGGTGGATATGGGGACAGTAGGAGGCTCAGGTCAGCAGCAAGCGGCCGAAAGTGGTTCTGCCAGGCCTCAGGCCACACGCGCTGCATGCATGGACGTCAAGAACCCACACATACTGGTGTTGAACACAGTGAATGATTTCCACGCATGTTGTTGGGATTAGCTGGATGGTGCGCACGTGCAGCACAGGGAAGTTGCATGAGCAAGTGGCATCATGCGGTGACGAACCAGCAGCACATCAGTCACACCTGCAGTTTAATGGGTAGACGCTCAAAGGGGCAGAGGAACGCGGCCGCATCATAGGGGGGTGCCTCCACGCCAGCAGGCAGAATCTCACACATCATGTCCCAAGCAAGCCTGCAGCGATGGTCAAAGTTTGGCAGCGCGGCGATGTGATCGAAGGTGCAGGCCAGACATGACACAACTGGTGTGCTGACAGCATGCGAGCAAGCTGCACAGTTGTTAACCCGGGAAGGCGAAGGGACCACCGCCTTCAGCTTAACAAGCAGTGCCGCGGGATTTTTGTCCGTGCAGCCATTGGCCATCCAGCATCCGGCCTCCAACAGCTCTCCTGTCTACATTGCCACAGCCCAGGCACAGCTAGCTGCAGCACACAAGCACCTTTGGAGGCCCCACAGCCCCACACTAACCGCTGCAGCTCGTCACATGCGGGTCCCGGTAGCACAGGCACGTGAGCAGCCGCAATCGTCATCGGCCCCTGGGGCTGCAGTGCGTGCCGCACCGCCTCTAACGCATCTGCCCCCACCCCTTCATGCCATGCACTGTCCGCTGGCTCAGCAGTGTCAGCCCCCTGCGCCGTGGGATGCCCCAGGAGCAGAAGTGTGGCGCACCCTGGCTCATGGCCAGCCACACGCACACGGACCTTGCACCTGTGTAGGGGCAGGGGCACACACATGATGTCTAAAAAAATGTCTGCTGTAGGCATGGGACGGGCAGACGACCTATTTGGCTCTGGGAGGTTTTGCAGGGGCTGCCGAGTCGGGTGCCTGCATGGGCTGTCCGTGGCCCTAAACCACGCAATGACTGATGTCTGACAGGTTGTGCCCACATGATGAGGCCCATGCACTCCTGTGCTCTAATGTGCAGCTTGCTGCTGGCATCGTCCTTAGCTCCTTACCCATCATGTTCAGGATCTGATGGTGATTCCATGTGGGGCCCCTTGGCGCAGGGCATGTGGAAGGAACATGTGAATAGCTCCTGCACCTCGCACTCTGCGCCACGCGTGCTGGGGGCAGCTGTAAGGGGTGGCATCACCAGTATGTTGCCATCAATGGCAGGGAGGCAGCAGGGCTCCATCTGATCCAGTATCTGACATGGTGCATCTCCTGTCCCCCAGCAGGGGGTGGCCTGCAGTGCTGCAGCTGCCTCAGTGCTTCTGAGCAACTGCACCACTAAGCCACAGGCTGCACCTGCTGCTGCCACAGGAGGCCAGAGATAGCTGATATCGGCAGCAACTGGAACCTGGGGCAGGCCCCAGATATGAGTGGCTCCAGCTCCGGGCCCCGCACCCATCTCGGTCGTCTTTTGCGGCCCCCGCGACCCTGCGTGCTCGCAGCCGCACGACAACAAGTAACAGTGCATGCGCACATGGACCCGAAACTGTTGTGCCCACATGGCACAACTGGGGCTGCCGACACCCAGGCCGGCACACAGCGAGAGCTCGACAGCGCAGCTTTCGCTCATTCGAGCTGTCGCACATGAGTTGCACGTGTTCACAGCACACCCACGCACTCACCCCCCAAGGTTGCTAGCTGTTGCAGTCTGCAGTGCTGCGAAGATGAGCCGCCTTCAATTGAACACGCGCTTTAGCTCACAATCATCAACTGCCGTCCTCTTATTACTAACCTCATGTGGGCATGTGCGCGTCATGTGACCAGCAGTGATCTCACAACCTTAACCAATCAGGCTCCATACATGACAGTATGATTGCAGCACTGCATACTGCAACCTATGATGAGGTCTCACATGCACAGCGCTGCCATGCTTAGCTCTTAGCTGTAGCGCTGACGAGGCACGCACCAGTTGAGCTTACATTTGGCGTAAACATGCACTTGTGCCCCATAAGCATAATAAATAGCACGTGAGGTTGTAGTAGTAGACAAACTTATTCAAGTGGTGAAGCTTCTATTAGTCCATGCACCCAGAAACGTATGTGCTGTTGGCTGTTGCAGATACTTCAAGTAAAACCGGACACACAGCGACCTGCAGACCAGATCAGAATGGAGATTAAGCACAGGGATGGAGAGGGAACACGGGAAACTGCAGCATGGCGTGTGCCTGCTTGCGTACACACACTTTCATGATGCACACCATCATCCCTACATGTGAAGGGGGAGGTGCCCTCCACCAGGTAGTAATCCTTTTGCAGCATAGCATGACATGGATGTAAATCTGCAAACACGAAGCCCATACGCACAAACTTGTGCATACAGGCCTGTGCTGCGTCCTCTAAAGCGTGTTCTAAACCTCACACGCTATCAAGAAGCCAAAGCATGGAAGTCCCAGAACAAGCGGAGAACAAAGCACCCTATTGATCCAGGAAGCACAAGCTGGCGCTGTTGCATAACCAGATTGCATCCTGCGGCCTTCTTCGCATCAGCGAGTCAACCATGTTCTAACAACATCAAGTGGTGTTCTAACAACAGGTGTGGTGAGGGATGTGCCCTGAACACAAGACGCCCGATTGCACCATGGACCAAACATGCTCTTCGCAGAGCGCACCTCACTGCTTCGCACGATGCTCTTAACAGTGCACAACCATCAGAGCACAACAACAGTGAGGAGCAGCGTGCAGGGAACACAGACTACACAAGCAAGCCTCAAAGGGTGTGGCCGGAGGATGTGGCCGTGTGATCATGCACCCAGTGCTCTCCCATGCAAGCCCCAGACACGTCGCCCAGACGTGCCTGTTAGGCCTCAACGCGCAACGCCCACTGCCAACCCCCACCTTGGCACCACAAAACAGAAGATGCCGACATGCGTATTCCGTGTACTACTGCTCCAATTTCTCCACACGAGTGCACCCACAACGACACCCACTAACCAACAGGGCCCAACACGCACACCACATCCAGGACTGTAGGTGTGACCTGGGGTCTGGCCAGATCAAGGCCAAGGGTGTGGCCAGGTTAAGACCTGGGGTCTGGCCAGATCAGGACGGGCCGCGTGCCCCTGGGCTCCAAAACACACAGGCTGGCACGAACTGCAGCAGCGTCGTCACGAGCGTGGGCCGTTCAGCTGCCCATCGTCTCCAACATGTCATCGAGCTCCCTCACCACATCAGCCATCGGGGGCCGTGCAGTAGGGTCGTACGACAGGCACGCGCGGGCCAGGCGCTCAAAGCGGTGGGGCGTACCAGGTGGGAACTGCAGCCGCGCTGATCGCTGCACCACGGTCATGATGATCTGGCTGTGCGTCAGACCAGCCCATGGACGGCTGCCTGTGTACATCTGCCACAGCAGTACACCCAGGCTGTACGTGTCGGTCTCACGGGAGACCACACCCTCGGACAGGGTCTCTGGCGGCTGGTGGGTGATGGTACCATACGTCTTTGTCTGGATGCGCGTCTTGATGTCCAGGGAGCGGGCCAGCCCAAAATCTGCGATCTTGGCCGTGAAGCCGCGCCCGCCACGCTGCACGCCGGACCCTGTGCCCGTCAGCAGCACGTTCCACGCGCTCAAGTCCCCGTGGATGATGCCGTGGGAGTGCAGGTAGTGCAGCGCAGACGCCACCTCGTATGCGGTGGCAATAATGCTGGCCATGTTGGTGCCACCCGAAGCTGCCCCGGCCTTGAGCCAGCCACGGTCCACTGCATCCTGCAGGCACCCCCTGTCACAGTACTCCATGATGATCCACGTCTGCACGAACGCTGACGGCGCGGGCGCGCCCTGCTCCCCGCCGCCGGGCGTCAGCTCAAACATGTTGTGGTCACCAAGGTCCGTCTTGAAGGCCGACAGCACGTTGCCGTGGGTGTGCGCACCCGCAGTGACGCCAGTCGGGCGGCTGTTGGCCCCGCCCTCCCCGCTCTCCCCCTCCTCCTCCTCTTCCAACACGCAGGGGGCCTTGGAGTCAAAGTTGATGACGGCCCAGCGCTGCGATGCGTCTGACACCTCAGATGCCCTAGCCTGTGAGGCCGGTGAGGGCCCATTGCCGGTGGCAACTGTGGTGGTCGTCGTCTGCTGCTGCTGCTGCACGGCGTTGGGGCCGCTGATAATGCTAGGGGTCGACGCCCCAGCAGGTGTGCCGCCGCCGCGGCTGCTGTTGCGGCCGGTTGGCGGCGTGCGTGCCCCATCCGACTGCAGCGCAGTGTCGTCCGAGAACGCGCGCGTGTTGGCGTCCAGCACTTGTGAGTTGTTGGGCTTGCGGGTGATGTGCTTGAGCGTGGCCACGATGTTGGGGTGGCGCAGCTCTGCACCCAGCAGGGCCTCCAGGCTGCTACTGAGGCCGCCCAGGGCACGCACGTCCTGGTCCACAATCTTGACGGCAACAGGGGTGCCATACCATGTGCCCCTGCAGGTGAGAAGGGACACACAAGCATGCAGGTGACGAGTTGGTTGGTGCAGAGCCCCAAGCCATGCGCATGGAAGCAGCTGTGGGATGGCTTGCTGAATGGGCCATGCAGCATAGCATCCAACGCTCCTTATGCCAGCTATGCACACACGACACGCACGACATGCTCTGCAAGCCAGCTGTTACATACGACATGCATGACATGCTCTGCATGCCAATAGACAGGTGCTGACTATGGTCGCTGGCCAAAAGCAGCTCATCCTCCGCCTCACCTGTACACAGCACCAAACGCGCCCTTGCCCAGCATCACACCCATCTTGAGGCCGGGGTCAATCTGCTCATCCCAGCCCGCCTCGCCAGCAGAACCCAGCATGCTTGACACCGCCGATCGCTTCGTCCCTGTCTCCATCGGCTGCAGGAAAAACACAGCCAAGCACGGGCCCAGCAGCTGTCAAGCTGGGTGCATTTGACCCCGCTCAGCTGGCCATGCCTGGTGCGGCAGCCGACAGCCGACAGTGCAAAACCGCAGGGAACGACCAGCAACAGGGCCTACAAACAACCCGGCCCAGCCGCCCACCTGAATGACCATGAAGTAGTAGTTGTTGGCAGTTGGATCACCCGGCTTGGGGTTGGCGATATATGACGGGATTGCCACCGCAATCGCGGCCTCATCCACGCCCGGCTTGTCCGCAGGCCGCAGCCGCAGCACCAGCCGCTTGGAGGACCCCAGCGCACTGGATGCAGCGCTGTTGTTGCCAGCACTGTTGCCCCCAGACAGCAGCTTGGCCATGGAGGGCTTGAGCACGACATTCTCGATCACCACGTCTTTGCCAGCTGCCACGGCCGCCATGTGGGCCGGGAAGGGCAGCGCGGCAGCAGAGCCCATGGCTGACGTACCCCCAGACATGATGGAGCTGGGGGCTGCGGAGCCGGGCGCCCGCCCCGGCTGCACCACCTCAAACACCTCACTCAGCACGTGGCCGTTGGCCGCGTCGCGCTCCGCGCCCGTCAGCTTGCTCCACGCGCCATTCACGTACATGATCTTCCAGCCGGGCGTGGACAGGTCCAGCAGCGCCACGCAGTGGTCGAAGCAGTCCACCGCGCGCTTGAGCTGCGAGTACGCCTGCTGCAGCGCCGCGTTGTCGTGCGTGCGCAGCTGCAGCGCGATGTCCTTCTCGATGTGGCGCACCACCATCTCGGCCAGGTTGCCCAGGATGGTGGCCTGCCCCGCGTCAAACTCGCGCGCCTTGGTGTCGGCAAAGCAGCTGCGCGGGGTGAGGAGCAGGGTGCAACTCATGGGGGGAGGGAGGGTGACTGATGACTTCGTACCACAGCCAGCAGTGCAGGAGGGAGCCCACAGCTTTGACTGAAAAAGGCATCGAGTTGCGTAACAGCCACCACCAGTGAGCCACCTTGTATTAACAGGCGCGCACACGGCATGTGGCACACACTCCCGCAAGCGGGGGCACACATCACACTACTCACAGTGTGCCCAGCCGGTGGCCGTTGGACGCGATGAGGGGGGCGCCGCAGTAGAAGCGCACGCCTGTCTCACCCGTGACCATCGCGTTCTGGCAGAACCGCGCGTCCTTTGTCGCGTCGGGGATGACCATCACCTGCCATGGTGCGCGGTCACATGGGGGCAGAGCAGCACAGTGATATGAGTGCATGTAAACTATTGCACAGAATGGCCGCGGACTGCGAATGTGAGCGGGCTTGCAGGAGCATAATGTAATAAGCACAGAGGTGCAAGGGTGAGGCTGTGCCCTCCTGCACAAGGACCAACCCTGCTGCATGAGCCCCTGCATCAGCTGAGTTGTTGAGGATGTCATGATTGGGGGTGCGGCATTGCCAATGGTGGCAATGGTGCTTGGACTGCGGCTGCCACAGGTCCACGTGCTGCCGCCAGGGCCACAGCTCTGCAGCTGCGTGTGGCCAATGGCAAGAACAACATTGCAGCCCCGTGCTGATGCCACTGCTAGTGCTTCCCGCACACCTGATCCTGCTGGCTGGCCATGGTCCAGCCGCAGAAGGACCAGCGCCATGGGAAGTCGCCGCGCTTGAACCCGCCAATGGAGTCGCGGATAAAAATGCGCTTGTCATCAAACAGCGCGACAAGTGCGGCAGGGCACTGCAGGTGGTGCAAATGTGGGAGGATGTGAGCGGAAGGAAGATAGGTAACCATGACCAGCACATGCCTGAGTGGGGTCAACCAGCCGAGATCGCACAGGTCAGTGCCAGCTGCTGCATGTTCTGTTGCAGCCCAGCCAGTGATGTGCTGTAAGCCTGCCATCTGCCACTGAGCCCCACCGTGAAAATGGACGTGACCAGCCTCAAAATGGACTCCAGTTCAGGGTCAGGGGGCGCCTCCACGTCCAGCGGCACATGGAGTGCCCGCACTGCATGTGCAGTAGTAGATTCCCATGGATGTGTCACATGGCCCACGCAAATGTCACCATGGTGTCACCATGCTGTCACAGAACAAACCCTGCTGAAGGACGCATACCATGCCCCCTGCCTGTAGCATGTGTGTGTGCTGACCTGTGGCCAGGCGCTGTTCCTCGCATGGTGGCAGTGGGGGTCCAAGCTCGCCCTGCGCATAGAGCACATGCGGAGCGTAATGCAATTCATCTCCTAGACGCGCCAATCCTCAGCTGCGCCATTTTGCGGACTTGGCATAAGCAAACCGTCATGAGCAACCCCAAGGACCAGGCCGGAAAACATACGGGGCTGCAAACATAGTGAGCACGAGGCTAGGGGCACTGCCCATGCTGCCTGCAAACGAGTGGTTTAGCAGGTGCAAAAGGCCAAAAATATTGGGCGTCGGATCGGACGCTTGTAGCTCCACTCACAACTGTATATGGTAGCCCGTTAGCGGTGTCCGCACCCCGACCTAGAAGCTCATGAGGAATTGGCTCAGGTGCCTTCTGCTCCTCCCCTTTTCCGGGAGCGCGCTGTTCGCTGGCGGACGCTTTGCGCACATCTTCTGTTTCACCCTGTATCCATAAAGGCAAACCACCATGAGCTCTGCAGGACCCCTGATAGCGTCGCCACAGGAACTTGCCTTGTTGAGGGTTTTACTCGACCCAGCAGCTGCCTCTTTGTCAGCAGGCACTGCATACTTGGTTTGCGGGCTACTGGCGCAAATCCCCATGTGTTCAACCCAGTAATCTTATGCCATACTCCCAACTTGAGAGGAAATAAAAGAATGAAAACACAGCTTTGCTTCAGTGCCGCTCAATGGCCCCTTGAGCTGATGTTGGCACTTGTCACAGGGTGTGAAGCATACGGTGAACTTCTGCCGGGCTCATCTGCTGGCCTCACTACGGGCGTAGTTCTCTGCAAAGCGTCAGCAATGGTGCAGTAGCACATGCTCTTTTGAAAGCGCTGCCTGGGGACTCGAACTTCCATGTCCTTT
The DNA here is from genome assembly GCA_004335575.1 of Haematococcus sp. NG2. Classification (NCBI taxonomy): domain Eukaryota; kingdom Viridiplantae; phylum Chlorophyta; class Chlorophyceae; order Chlamydomonadales; family Haematococcaceae; genus Haematococcus; species Haematococcus sp. NG2. The sequence continues at coordinate 529,013 of QAXD01000160.1, read as the reverse complement.
GTAGCGGACTGATATCAACAAGCGGCATGTTAATGTACGTCTCAGCTTGCTTATAGAAGCACGGTATGTTCACTGCCTGCAAGTACAGGTGAGGCAGAGCGGCACACGGCAGGCGGGACACACTCCAAGCACGCCTAGTTTGCCATTCAAATGTAAGGAGACATGGGAGTATGCACTCTAGCGTTGCAGGCGTTGGCAGTGTGCCCCATCCAGCACTTTGACGTGGCATGCGCTGCTCTCAGTTTGCACAGATCCACATATATATCAACCTGGCCTGCTGTTGTTGCTGCTGCTGCTGCTGCTGCTGTTGTTGCTGCTGTTGTTGTTACTGCTGCTGCTGCTGCTGCTCCATCATCGCTTATCAGGAGAGAGCGGAAGGCACACGCAAACCACACGCTGCGCACCCACACCACAGGCAGAGGGTGCCTTTCTAGCCAATCTTCATTTGATGCTAACAACGCGCGTGTGTCGCGGTCCAGAGCTCCTCCTGTTCAGGTGGAGAAGGTACTGCTCTCTGTGGTTGAGCCCGTATGGAAATCATCGGTGCAAGAAAGAGGAAGAGATGGCTCAAAGAATTAAAGAACATTGTGCTGCTTCCATCGTTAGCTCCAAATATGGATAACACCTGAAGTTTCTTCCTGGACGTGAAAAACAACCGCGGGTGCGCTTATGACGCAGATGCACCGCAATGAAGCTTTAAGAAAAAACATGGCAGCACAGCTGCGCTGCAGCAAGGGCTTGCGTTGTGCCAAGTCAACTCGCCTCACTAAAGATTGGGACTCGTCAAATGCTTTATGCACTGACTTGCGTGAAGCTCTGGGTCACTGCGATGCACAAGCATCACTGTGACCTGCATAACTGCCCACTGTCGATGCTGGGCTTGAAGCATGCGCCAGCTGCACTGCGTGCCTTCAGGCCAGGCGCTTCTGAAAGCACTGGTGACATACGATGTCGAGCGGAGGTACCTTGGCCAAGTCCAAGGATGATGATTTTGGGCTGGTGAGCGAGGGAGCCCGTGCCCCTGCCGCGCCTTCTGCACCAGCCTCACCTCTGGCAGCTTCCAGGTGGGGCCTGTAAATCACTTCAGTTGGGGCAGCATGCGTTCTCTGCGTGTGTGCTGCATGGTGTAGGATTTGCGTAGGTGCACATGGCGCGCATTCCTCTGCGCCCATGCAGACCCTCAAACTCTACCTCATGCTGCACAGACCGTCTGGCACCAGCTCTCCAATACGCAGTGCATCACCAGCGCGCAGCGCGGCTACAGCTTCAGAAGGGTACGGGCTTGGCGCGGAAGCACAGACGCGCGACCCTGTGGCGGCCACGCGCTCGCTGTTGCCTTCTGCAGCCTCACCAGGCAGGGAGGAGTTTGGACTAACAGCAGAGTCTGGCGCACGAGACACGAGGCCTGCATCTCCTGCACCTTCTTCACCGCCCAGCCCCGCTCGCATTGGCATTGATGCAGCAGCGAGCAGGCCTGCCAACCCTCCACCATCAAGGTAGAACCACGCTGAGGCAGCATGCGGGCTCCCAGCTTGCTGAACAATAAAAAACAGTTGGTGCATGGTGTGTTCCTGCTCTCACAACAGCAATGTTCTCATAGTGGCACTCCTGCCTCTGCCTCAAAACACTGCTGTTACTTGTGCTGCTATCAGGCCGGGGCAGGCGGACAACTTCCGTGGCTTCGGCACACCCCCTGCTGGCCCCTCCGCTGCACCTGTGGATGCCCTACCCACGCGTGCCGCACCAGCTGACAGCATAAGCAGCGCGCAGCACATCGGCAGCCGCGCAGCCATGCCTGTGGGCACACCTGCGCGCCAGGGCAGCCCAGCCTCAGGCCCCGTGCCATCGGGCATTGTCCCCAAGCCAATGCCCTCCCCTGGCTCACCCTCCCCACGCAAGGAGGACAGGCCATATGAGACGCAGCACATTGAGTACACAGACCCAGGGTAGGTTATGCGGTGATGTACGGCCTGCGGTGCGCACGCTCGCGGTGTGGGATGGGCTGAGCCGCTCAATTTGGGTAATCTGACAAGTGCGCGCCTCCAGCAAGGCATGATGTGGTGGCCTGATCGCTGGAGTACCAAACGAAAAGATGCGTGCCGATGCAAGCTGAGTTGTGCCTTCATGCCTGGCCGCTCATCCGCAGATCTGCTGATGGCGTGTCGCCACGCCGTGTGCCGCCGCTAGGCCCTCACACCCCTGGTAGCCCAGCCTCACCCAACTCGGCGTACACTGGCCAGTGAGTTACACAGCCGCAGCCGACTAAGCACGCTGTTGTGCACAGCTAGCAGTGGTATGCAGTGCAGCTCATGGTGCAGGATGCATGGGTGCCGAGCATGGGTGCAGCCAACATACTGGGGCCGCCGCGCTTTGGGTGCAGGGGTGGCTCACTGCGCGGTTCACCTGCTGCGTCTGGTGCTGATGGACAGAGGGTCTACTTTGCCACCACGCCCATGTCACAGCGCACAGATGTGACACAGCGCGAGGTGTGTGAATGTTGTCAGTTTGGCATGTGCTGGCTGCAGCGTTCACTGCTGGTTGTGCTGCATGTAGCATGTGCTGTGCTTGCCAATGATCGGAAGCCTTACTGTCAGTTGCAGACAAGCATCATCAGAACCGAATCCACCACATTCACCAGGCATGAAATGTTGAGACACAGTGGCTGGCTGTGTTCTGCAGGGTCGTGACACGCTGATGAGTGTCGCAGAGGCAAGCACCATGGTGTCCACATTCAAGAGCGGCATCCGACATGCTGGCTGGTTGTACAAGCTGGTGGGCAAGACACCACTGGATGTCAACTGGAAGCGGTACTGGGTGAGTTTGGATGACATACATATCACTGCACGGACATTTGGCTGCAGGTATCTTGTGTAGGTTAGTGTGGATGCTGATACCATGCATTAGGACAAGGAAGCTGCTTGCTTACAACACAACCGGCGTCAGCATCAGAACCAAAATTGCCAGCCCGCTTGCATGCTCAGCATTGCAGCACGCGACCAATCACAAAAGAATGCTCATATACGCGCACACCATTGCGCTGAGTTTGCCCCCAACCAAACAATAGCCAACTCGATGCTCACAACAAGCCAGCAGCACGATGGGCCCAGGGGTGTGCACAGTTCTGCACCCCTGCTGCCGCACTGTGCCCCAAACGCTGCACCAGACTGGATACCTTAAGGGGGCCAAGCAAGCCATCCATCACTATGATTGGATATGGATGGTTTACTTGTGGGCAGCAGCATAGCGTGCCTCCACGGCGTCCCAGCTCACCAGCTTGTCCAGGAAGGTCTGGATAAAGTCGGGGCGGCGGTTCTGGAAATCAATGTAGTATGCGTGCTCCCACACATCCACAGTCAGGATGGGGGTCTTGCCCTCCACCACAGGAGTGACGGCGTTGGGGGTCTTGGTGATGGACAGCTTGCCGGCCTTGTCAGTCACCAGCCATGCCCAGCCGGAGCCAAACTGCATGAGCAGTTGTGCACATGCAAAAGCGTTTAGATGCCATGCACAGGTTTATGCTGGCGCATGGGGTTGAAGCCAGGGCAGGGCTGTCAGGGTTTGGGCATTATGTTGCGCACGTCCCACGCGCGCGCGGTCTGCCGGTCTGCTCTGCCGCAGACACGGCTGCAAGCTGGCCCAATCAGCTGCAGGAACACAGTGTGCGCGGCATTACATGGCAGCTGCTGCATGCCACCAGCAACCCATGCGTGGCATGCATGCTGTGGTGAGTGGAGATGCTGCACCCATCTTGATCCCTTCCAAGGTGTCATCCATCTGCATCGCACCTGCGTCATGCCCGCGGTCTTGAACTGGTTCTTGAACTCGTCGAAGGACCCGAAGTCGCGCTTGATGGCATCAGCCAGGGCACCCTTGGGGGCACCACCGCCGTTGGGCTTCATGGACTCCCAGAAGAACGTGTGGTTCCAGATCTGCGCAATTGGCGTCGTGATTGGTGGTCAGTTTCTACTGGAAGCTGCATGAGCCTGTGGTAGGGTGCCATGGGCGATCAGGGTTGACGATGCTCACCTGCGCGGCATTGTTGAACTCGGGCGTGGGGTTGCCGTTGTTCCAGGACGCCAGCACGATCTCCTCCAGCGTCTTGTTATCCCAATCCTTGCCAGCGATCTGCTTGTTCAGGTTGTCCACATAGGCGCGGTGGTGCTTGCCCCAGTGGAACTCGAAGGTCTGCTTGGACATGTGGGGCTCCAGAGCATCCAGAGGGTAGGGGGGATCCTTCAGCGTCACCGCCTTGCGCACCACCAGGGAGCGGGCCGGGCGACGAGCGCCGGCCAGCTTGGTGCCGGGGGCAGCCTTGGTGGAAATTGCGAATGCCATTTTGCACAGTTTGACCTCGATGGAGCGCCCACCCTGCTAGAAGACTCTGATGCGGCCATCACACAACGCGCGGTCACAGGCGCAGTGCGGCCTGCACAGCGGCGCAATGGAACTGCATGAATACGCCTGAACCACAGTCACAGCACCAGGATTCCCCTTGTTCAGGAGCACAGTTGCTCACCAGGGTGGCAGGCGTGGGCAGGCCCGCCTGTCTGCCATGTACCTGCATCCCACCGATTCCCCATGTTCCACGAGTACCTGCGTGACTTCCTTCAGCACTCACCCTGCACCCCTTGCCTGCCTTGCAGTTCTATCTGGTGGAGGACCGGCTGTACTACAGCGCAGATGCCAACAGGGAGCAGCCTGTGGAGGGGTCCAAGACGCGCTACATTTGCCTCGACCGCATCCCCGTGCGACCGCTGCCACACAGGCACGCAGTGTAGTGCTCTGCACACGAGCGGAGTTGCTTGATGATGATGGGGGAGAACAGCATGCATGCCCTAGGATGTGAGGCCCGCATCAGTGATATACTTCCAGGAGCCCAGCAACTGCATCAATCACAGCTGCTGCTACAGGCACGGGTCCCATGTGTCCCATGATCCCCACCTACACATGCACTGGCAGCTAGGTGATGTGGCCAGGGCTCATGGAAGATGCCGCTCCATGGGCTACCCTGCCACATGTGTGGATTTATGTGTTGCGTGCAGGCGGAAGCGTGTGGACCCCACGCACATGACCATCCCCGATATTGGCGTGTCGCTGGTAGACACCCGCGTACTGGCCCACCTGGGTGTGAAGCTCAAGCCCAACACGTGCTTCGGCCTGGTGGCGGGGTCGCACACCTACTTCCTGGCTGCTGACACGCCTGAGGAGGTGCGCAGGCCGTGTCTTGTGTGCATGATCAGGCAGGGCATCGCACTTCAAAGCAGGTCTGGGGTGCGGTCACCTCATGGGGGCTGGCTGCAGCTGTGTGTTGCTGCTGCTGGTGGTAATGCGACGATGTGGGTGCGGATGGACGACATGCTTCATACGATCATATTATTATCAGTCAATCCCTACCTGGCCGCTGCTCGTGCGTCCCTGCTCGGCGTAGGCGCGGCTGTGGGTGCGTGCGTTGCGCGACACATGGATCCACTGCTTCAAGCACACGCTGCGCGGCACTGAGGCCAAGGGTGGTGTGCATGACACCTCCCGCCTGCTGGCAGCCAACGAGGCACTGCGCAAGAGCCTGGCCGCCACACAGGCGCGGGGGCCCGTGACCAATGACTCCGAGTACTGGCGGTAGGTGGGCGGCACTGGCGTGGCAGCACCTGCCAGCTGCCTGCTTGTGCTGCTTGAGCAGCCACCCACATCAACTGTTCTTTGCCGTTTTGGGACGGTCCATACGACTGGCGTGTCGCCACATGAGTGTGCTGCTGCTGTACCTCACCTGTCCAACAGGAACTGGCTGGAGGAGAAGGCGCGCAACCGGCTGCTGGAGGAGCAGCTCACCAACAACGCGATCTACGAGATTGAGGTCAAGACGGGCCGCATGAAGGTGAGGCGTCACGACAGCTGGTGCTGCTGGATTCACACTGCTGGGTGCATTTGGTGGCAGCTGCCACGTTTGCCACTTCAAGGTGATGGCAAGGGGAGGTGATGCAAAACGGGCGCCCAAACTGACACGTGCGTTCGCTGCAGGGCGCTGCCACCGATGCACGCGTGTACATCGAACTGTACGGCCCTTACGATGAAGTGACGACGGGCGAGATTCGGCTGGTCAACGCGGACTCCCACCAGCGTGCATACACGCGTGGCGCGCTGGACATGTTCATTGCAAGTGCTGAGCCTGCTATGTGCCACACTGTGCTGCTCCTGCCTGACACGCTGGGTCAAAATCATGGCGTATAAGCAGCACGGAGAGCCGTGGATGATAGCCCTACAGGCCTGCTCAGCTGCTGGTTAGTAAAGTTGGTGGAGGAAGGCATGGGGTGGGGTCACGACCTCTGGTTAGCATGACATGTTTCATTCTTACTTGTTCTCCTGGCCTCTAGGTGACCGCAAAGGATGTGGGGCTGCCCAAGACCATCAAGGTGTGGCATGACAACACGGGCCGCCACCCCGACTGGTTCATGGAGTTCATCCGCATCCGTAAGCGCATGGGCAAGGCGCCAGTGGGGCCTGCACCCCTGGCGGCTGCATCGCCACGCAGCCCTGCATACGGTGTGCCAGGTGCTGCGCCAGGGCCTGCAGCAGGGGGACTGCCCAGCCCAGGGCCGAGGGGCACCATGCACACGAGCACAACGCTCACAGCCGCAGGTGCGCGGTCGTGCAACGTGTAGGGGCCAGCGGCAGGGGGGTTGCTGTGCATGCCAGCGTGGGGGCGTGCAGCTTGGCCTTGACCTGAACTGACCATGGGCCATGCTGCGTCACAGTGCTCCGTCCTGGTCCCCTGCTCACGGCCACCCCTGCTTGTCACGGCGTGAAACCTCATGTGATCCCATCACGACAGGGTCCCCAAGCCCCGGCCCCATCACCCCTGCATTGGGTGGCACTTGGAGCCAGTGGGTTGTATTCCCCTGCCAGCGCTGGTTCTCCACCTCGCTGGACGACTGCCGCATCTCACGTGTGCTGTTTGCGGGCCACAACAGTCCGCTCATCCAGTACAAGGTGGTCACGCACACGAGCGACCTGCGCGGTGCGGGCACCGACGCCAATGTGCACCTGGTCATGCACGGCACGCTGGGTGACGGCGTGCGCCACATCCTTCAGTCAGGCCCTGATGATTTCAATCGGTGAGGCAGGGTGGCTGTGCTGTGTGGTGGTGATGGGCTTGCACGCAGCTGGGAACGTTGGGCGGGTGTGCGGGTCTGGGTTGGGGCATTGGATCAGGGGTCTGTTCCACTGCCGCTGAGCATGTTATCGGCCTACACACCCCACTCTCGCCATGACGCACGTGCCTGCCACAGGGGTGTGACCAATGAGTTCATCATTGATGACGAGGAGCTAGGCGAGCTGCTGGAGGTGACCATTGGCCACGACAACAGCGGCTACTCTGCCTCCTGGCACCTGGACCACCTCACCATCACCAACACCAAGACGGGCCAGGTGTTCATCTTCCCCTGCAGGTGGGTCTGCTCTTTGAGTGTGCTGCACTTGGCATCGTGGGGCAGCTGGGGCATGTGTGGTCAGGGCTTGGACCACAGCGTCACAGATGGTAGCAGAGCCTTGGTCCCGTCACACATAATAATGGTACATGTACAGAACCACATCTCCAAAAACGACACTCAGCGATTGGCAAGAGCACCCAAGTCAGCCCACAGACCCTTCCCAATGATGCGCTCTTGTCCGAACACGTGTATCAGGCAATGGTTTGACAGCCGCATCGGGGATGGCCAGGTGGAGCGCGTGCTGCCTGTGGCCGCTGACGCCGGACGCATCGTGCCCTACACCATCAACGTCTCCACATCTGACCTGCGTGGCGCGGGCACTGATGCGGGTGCGTGTGGCTGAGCTTGTGGGAGATGGCAGAGTGAGGCGGCGGGGTGGGGTGAGGGTCAGTGTGATGTGCCATCCTCATCCTCTCAGCACACCCATGCGCCTGCTGTGCAAGCTGGAACGAGTAATGAGTGATGCTGTAGGGGTGGTCCTGTATACGCCTGCGTGCCTGCTCCTGCCTGCCTACGCCCGCAGATGTGCACGTCGCGCTGCATGGTGAGCTGGGGGACACAGCTGTCACCGTGCTGCCCTCACGCCCCGAGCACTTTGAGCGTGGCCAGATCGACACGTTCAAGCTCAACCTGCCGTATGTGGGCAACCTGCGTGCGCTCACGATTGGCCACAACAACAAGGGCCCAGGCCCCGAGTGGCACCTGGAGATGGTGGAGGTGCGCCAGGCTGTGTGCTGCGCTGCGCTTTGATGTGCTGTGCTGTGCTGTGCTGCGCTGTGCTTTGTTGCGCCTGGGCTGGAGCCTGGCCCTGTGTCTTCGGTGCCACCCGTTCAACCTGCGCCAGCTCTGTAGCCACTTGGCTATGGTTTGTGGCGCCCCGAACCCTTGAACGTGCATGCACGGCCCCGTAGTTTATCAGCAGGCAATCGGGACAATCAGTTGACAAGGTGTGTGGCCCGCCCTGCTTGTGCTCCAGGTGATTGAGGACGAGACGGGTAAGAAGTACTGGTTTGCGTGCCACAAGTGGTTGGCTGCCAACATGGAGGATGGGCTGCTGGAGCGCACACTGGTGGCCACCACCACCGACCCCCGTGGGATGATCACAGAGTACAGGGTGGGTCGCAGCAGCAACAGTGGTTCACACAGCAGCTGGTTCGTACATGTTGCCTCTGCACCCGCTCCTTTGCAACATGAGGTTTGAGGGCTTAGGGGCTGTGCGCATGGTGCAGGGACTGCAGCCCGATCCAGGACTTCACTCTAAGTGTCATGCCATTTCTTGCGCTTGGTTGTGTGCCAAGGCCAGGTTCCTGAAGGGGTGCGTGATTCGCTCAAGCACGTCGTTACAATCGCACGCGGTGTCCTGCACCCTGTACCCTCCACACCACCCGGGCCAGCACACATGCATGTACATGAATCACTGACAGTGCACGGTCGCGCACATGCACCCACACCCCAGGTCGACTTCCACACGTCATCCATGCGTGGCGCGGGTACCGACGCCGTGGTGTACTTCCAGCTGTACGGGGATGGCGGTGAGAGCGAGGTGCAACGCGTGGTGGCGCCTAAGGAGGCGTTTGAGCGCGGCTGTGTGGACTCGTTCACGTACCGGTGCGTGTGTGTGGTGTGTGTGTGTGTGCTGTGCGGCGTGTACGTGAGCTTGTTGGGACCATAGAGGGTAGGTGGATGGTGGTGCTGTGTTAAGCAGGGCTTCTGGATGCTGGGGTAAGGTGGCACATTTGACTCGGGATCTGGCAGATGCCCCCGGTGCTGCCGTGTGATGTGTCTAGCTCCAGGCACCAACCAAACAACCCACCCATACACCCACACCCAACCCACAGGATGCGGTTCCTGGGCAAGCTGCGGCGTATGCTGGTGCAGCACGACAACAGCGGCGCCAACCCTGCCTGGCACCTGTTCAAGGTCGTGGTCACATGCGCCAAGGACCACATGACCACTACGTTTGTGTGCAACGACTGGATCCGTTACGAGGTGTGGGCATGCGATGGGTGGGGTGGGGCGTGAGGGGGATTGAGCGCTCAGCTGGGCTGCGTTAGGAAGGGGCGCGCCTGCTGGCTTGGTCAGCCTGTCTCACCTCGTTCTCAAACGGAGAGGGACGATGCCTCTGTGCTGACAGCGCGCTGTACTGCGCTGCACTGCAAGACCCGCACCTGCCACACTGTACTGCCCCGTACTTCACCGTGTCACACCTGTACTGCATTCAGGGCTAGTTTTCTGGGCATCTAGGTGTTTAGCTAATGACTGTCTGGCTCCGGCATGCAGAAACGTCTGTGAAACGCCGTGTTATTATTATTATTATTATTATTATTCTTACACCTGTACTGCACAGGACCCCAAGGTGTTCCCAAGCGTGGAGCTGCTGGCGGACCTGCCTGTACCGCTGATGATCACGTACCGCCTGGAAGTGGCCACGAGTGACATGCGTGGTGCCGGCACTGACTCCAACGTGTATGTGGAGCTGCACGGCCTGCAGGTGGGGCTGGGCCCGGGGGGCGGCTGCTGGCTGTGCTGCCCCTCGCGCATCCATGCTTGTTGCTGACGTGTGCGCCTCTTCTGTCATGGGCTGGGTGCATTACGAGCATCTGATACTTCCTACCTCTTGCTCTGCCCTTAGCTGTCGCGTCGTCAACCGCACACAATGTGTTGTACCAGATCCACTCCCTAAGGTTGTGCCACCAAGATACTGCAAACAGTCAGCACACCCGCCACTGGACACACCCATACCGCAGGGCAAGTACGGTCCTGTACAGCTGGACAACCCATCTGCGTTTGACCGTGGGGCCAAGGACGTGTTCCTGGTGGAGGGGTCGGATGTGGGGCAGCTGACCAAGCTGGTGGTGAGCGTGGACGGGCGCGGCACTCGGCCCCTGTGGCACCTGGCCCACATCACGGTGAGGGATGAGCACATGTATGATGAAGAATTTCTGTTGCGTGTGGTGGGCTTTGGTTGGAGAGCGCTGGTGTACTTGTGTTACAGCTCCCGTGCATATCCCATGGTGTGAGGGCACCTGCTGCTCGACACTGGGATCATGTTTCGCCATGTCCCTTGCATGTATGGATGTGCTCACACGCTGAGTTGCTCAAGGCCTGCACAGACCTCGTCCCTGAGCACCTGCTGTGGCACAACCTGCACTGCATCTGTCTTGATACAGGTGTTCCGCGGTGCGGCCGCGGGCGCAAGTGACGACGCGGCCACCTACTTCCCCTGCCGTGCCTGGTTTGACAAGGAGCGCGGCATGACCAAGGAGCTGTTCCCCATGCGTCGCGACCTGGACATGCCGCTGGTGAGCCGAGGGGTCTTATAGTAATGTGCTGATGTGTTTGGGGGACTCTGCCGTCAAGCTGCCCTGCACACAGCAGCGGGAGTGCAAATTTGTGCTCGGCGCATGGCGCAAGCATGAGATCCACATGGAGTAATTTCGGCAGCATGTAGTGTGCAGCATGACCTGTGCCAAGCTGCACTGCAGCCAAGTGGTCCGCATCTGTGCACGCAACCCTTGGCCTGGCTTGTGCGCGCTGCTTGTGGCAGGTGCCGTACGTGGTGCGCGTGTTCACGTCGGACTTGAAGGGTGCTGCCACAGACGCCTCCATAGACATTTGCCTCATGGGGCCCCGCGGGGAGACAGGATGGCACCGGCTGGTGGCCAACCACGACACTTTTGAGCGGGCGCAGGTGGGGGGGCGGCTGGCATGCTTCAGTGTTCGGCATCATCACATGAGCGTGTTGTTGTCTTCCATGTGCCGGTTGCTGACGTGGCTGGTCGCACGTCAACAAAAAATGTGCCATGGTGCTGGGCTCGGTGCTGCGGCATGCCTTGCCTCCGCTGCCGCTCATCTGCACTGCATTGTGCTGGCTCCACGAAGGGCCGCATGGAAACGGCAGCACCTGGGGCTGCTGGGAGCTTCCATGACGTGTCCAGCCACATGAACCGCTGTGCTGCTCCTCGGCCACCCACCTCTCACCCACTCTCACACGTGTTCCACACGCAGGAGGATGTATTCAACCTGACGATGCTGGACGTGGGCGCCCCGCCCCACTTCCTGCTGCTGCGCACGGATGGCCGCTCCAACAAGCCCACGTGGCACGTGGACTTTGTGGTGGTGGAGGCACCTGATGGCCGCCAGTCGCCCGCGTTCTTTGTGGGCCAGTGCTGGCTTGGGCCTGCCCCTCAGGTGGGTTCCTGCAGGGGACTGTGGGTGTTTGCACTTTGCAGCGGACTGTGCAGCTGCACTCTGTGCTTTGTATCAAAAAATGTGTGCTATGGTACTACGGTATGGTGTAGGTATCTTGTGGTACGGTATGGGATTGCACGGTATGGGACGGTATGGTATGGTTCTGTGCTCTACCGCGGTGCCGGCATCCACTGTCCTTTGCCGGTTCCTGTGTTCACATGGTGGCCTGCAGTACCCTCCCGAAGTGAAGCTGCCTGCCGTGCGTGAGGACCCGCGTGGCGACCGCGGTGACTACCGCATCTGGGTGCACACCAGCGACGTGCGGTTTGCGGGCACCGATGCTGGTGCGTGCCGCGTGCTCCTCCCTTTGCCCCCTGCCTGGGTGCGGCCTTGCTGGTAGTGAGCTGACCCTGAGCCGTCCTTGCAACAGTTACAGGAGGAGTGCCAGCGGGTGGTCAATGGTGCATGCAAGCTCCCAGGCCTGCCACAGTATGCTCTGTGCACTGGTTGAAGTACAGCACCACAGCACCCCACCAGCTCTCCCACAGCCAAGCTGAGCTCCCGACTACCTGATGCCATCCCTCACCACAGGCATGCAGAAACATCTGTGAAGGAACATCTCTCTGAAACGCCGTGTTCTTGTTGTTATTGTTATCCCTCACCACAGGCATTGTGTTGGAGATCCTGGGTGACCGCGGCTCCTCAGGCCGCAAGCCGCTGGTGGGCGACGGCACCATAGACCTGTTTGAGCGCGCACAGGTGTGTTTGTTTTGCGTGGGTGCATGCGTGCATGTGGTTGTTGACCAGGTAGGGAAGGGGGAAGGGGGCCGTGAGCAAGGGGGCTCCTCTGGAACTGGTGGGGTATGTGTGGGGGAACGGGGGAGGCCTGTAGTTTTGTGAGATGCTGGGAGGCTTGGGTGCGCCTGCTGCCGAACGTGCGTCCGTGCTGCTGCTGCTGCGCACTGCCGGCGTGACATCCCCCACCCCAATACGCACTCACACACACACACGCGCACGCGCACGTGCGTGACATACAGGTGGATGAGTTCACCATCACGTGCCGCGTCCTGGGTGGGCTGCGTGCCATCCGCATTGAGTCGGACGGCAAGTCCACCAAACCCTCCTGGCACCTGGATCATGTGGTCATCCAGGTGGGTGGGAGAGTGACATGAGAGTGTTGTTCAACACAGTGCGATTGTGGCAAACCGCAGCAGTGTTGGCTTTTACGGAGGCTCCCAGCCTAACCCAGATCCTCACACATGCTCTGTTTGCTGAGGTCTCGTACCATGTATGTACGGCCATCATGGCCACCGTCACACGTGTGCTGCAGGCGCCCACTGGGGAGAAGTACTTCTTCCCATACGCCAATTGGCTGGGTCCACCTCCTGCAGTGCCCATGGTGGAGATCCCAGCCACTCTCATGGACCCCACACAGGGCCGTCGGCTGTACAAGGTGCAGTACATGCAGTACAGGTCCAAGAGCAGTACAGTTAGCATCCTGCCTAGCATCCTGCTGCTTTCAAACCTGGGAGGTTGGGGGCGTCCATGAGCTGGTAGTGCCGGTCTCTGCGGAGCCCTTCTTCTGTGGAGCATCGCAGCGTGTGATACTCGCTGATCTACAAACCAACCGCCCTGAACACTCGCCAGGTCACCACCTACACCAGCGACCTGCGTGCTGCCGGCACTGACGCCAACGTGTACGTGGACATCCGTGGCGGCCTGGGTGCCACCGGCAAGACGTGGCTCAAGAACGCCAGCCCTGACTGCTTTGAGCGCGGCCAGGCGGACGAGTTCGAGGTATGGCTTGGGTTGTCGGGGCTGAGGGCGTGGGGGTGTGGTGGTGGTATCTGCAGTGTGGACAAGGAAAGATGCAGCAGGTCGGATGCAGCTGGCAACAGATGCGGCGCTTGGGTGGGAAGTGCTTTGCATTTGGGTCAGAGGGACACTGTCACCGCTCTGAACTGTTGTGCGAGCGATCAGTGGCATGGCACAGTGGCATTCAGCGTCAGCCAGGCCCCAGCATGCAGGCACATCTGGGCAGTGCTGTGTGGTTGTTGCTGTTACAATTGTGGCAAAGTGGCAGTTGCTGTTACAATTCAGTTGTGGCAAAGTGCACATACTGTCCTGGGTGGCGCACATGCAGGTGCGCGCCGCGGGTGACCTGGGCCCTCTCATGGAGCTGGTCATTGGCCATGACAACAGTGGCCAGGGTCCTGGGTGGCATCTGGAGCAGGTGAGCTGACACTAACCCCTGACCCTTGCATCCTTCTAGTCATCCTACATCTGGACTTTGTGATGAAACCCCTGCACCTTCTTGTGAAGCGGTCATGCCTGTGTAGCCCTTGCGTGGTGACTGCTGGTATGCTGCAGTCAAGGCTGTTGTCAGGATGCCTAGACAGCACAGCAAGCCAGTGGCCGGGGCACGGCATGCAGAACTGAGTGCAGCACTCTTTCTCAGTTGGGATCTGGCAACTGCGAACCTGGCACCTTCACTCCCCTGCCCCTGCCCACTGCCCACACCACACCCACCCATCTTACAGGTAGACATCACGGACGTAAAGACCGGCCAGACCTGGTACTTTGACTGCAACCAGTGGCTGGACAGCACCCAGGGAGATGGCAAGATTGAGCGCGTGCTCACCGCCAGCCTGCAGAACCCGCGCACCGCGCGTACTGTATACTACATTGTGGTCAAGACAAGCAACCTGCCTGACGCGGGCACGGATGCCAAGGTGGGGGACTGCGCGTGTTGTACGTGCATGTGTAGTATGCTGGGATCAGGCAAGGCGTGCTGGCTTTGAGCAGGCAGGGCAGCAGAACCAGGACACTTGTAAGAGTATGAGACAAGAGCAGGAGCTGATCGCAGTGGGGCTGTTGGTTGCCTCCTGTTGGTGATACAAATTTGGTCACCCCACATGGTTGTCGCCGCAAACAAACCCAATGGTCACCTGCCTTATTACCCCTGCTGCTGACAGATCTACGTGGAGGTGCGCGGTGAGGCAGGCAGCAGCGGCAAGCAGTTCCTCAAGAACGCATCGCCCAACCCGTTCGAGGCGGGTGCAACTGATGAGTTCCAGCTGCCGTGCCGGTCTCTGGGGGCACTGCAGGAGCTGGTCATCGGTCACGACAACAGGTGTGCAACGGGCTGCTTGATCGCTTCTGAGCGGCCAGCGCTGATTCCTTGCACTTGAATATGTCAGGGCTGCCACCAGCAGCTTCCCTGCTACACAGGCACATGCATGACAGCTGAGCAGGCATGTGGCAGCACTGGATCCGATGTTAAAGCAGCATCTGCTCCTGCCAGCATCTGCCCATGCCATAGTCTGGGGCCAGTCTGTGATGGCCTGCATGGTGTGGCTGACGTGCCATCCCCACCACACACAGCGGCCTGAACCCCAACTGGCACCTGGAGGTTGTGAGCGTGACTGACCTGGCTACCAAGGTCACCTACTGGTTTGAGTGCAACAAGTGGTTCGACAAGTCGAAGGACGACGGCAAGATTGAGCGCATATTGCGTGCGTCCCTCACACCGCCCAGTGCCGCGCCAAAGACGGCGGCGTACCAGGTGCTGAGCTGGGGCTGCCGGGCTGCATACGGTGTTGTTGTCGTGGTTGCGGGTGCTGCTGCTGCTGTCCTGGTTTTTTTTTGTTGTTAACGGTGGGGTTGGGGTTGGGGGTTCACAGTGGGAGTTGCAAACCAGCAAGGTCCATTGCATGCAGATGTGTGCAAGGTGTATGGGGCCACTGGTGCCGCAGCCTCTTGTGGGGTGGTGGGATGTGCACCACACTGCCTGTCCATGAGCACAGCCAGGCATCAAGGCACTGGTTGAACGCAGCATTGCGCAGCTTCACGGGGGCTGGACAAGCACGGCAGCACCACCTAACCAAACATGCAACCATCCACGTGGCTGGCCATGCACAGATCACGGTCCAGACGAGTGACGTGAGCGGCGCGGGCACCGACGCCAACGTGTGGGTGGTGCTGTACGGAGAGAATGGGCAGGACACGGGCCGCTTGAAGCTGGACAAACGGGGCAACAACTTTGAGCGCAACCAGAAGGATGTGTTTGAGGTGACGACGAAGGATGTGGAGCCCCTGCGAAAGCTGCGTGTTGGGCATGATAACAGCGGGGTGGGCGCCGCGTGGCACCTGGCATGGATCGAGGTGCTGAACAAGGCCACGGGCGCACGCTACGTGTTTGACTGCAACCGCTGGCTGTCCACCAAGCATGACGACTTCCAGATCGAGCGCGACCTGTACCCCCGAGGTGTGCCTGTGTGTGTGTTGTATACATGCTTGGCGAATGGTGTGCTCCAGTTTGTGCCTGATGCGTGGCTGCTGGTCCTGCCTGTGGTTGGCCAGTGCAGCGTGGGTTCTCACTGTTCACTGGCAGCTGCAGTATGGATCAAGCCTCATTTGCACAGGAGGGCAGTTTTGGCAGTGCTCAAGGCAGTCATAAGCAATGCTTTAATTTGACATCCAGCAGTGGTGGCATGTAGGCAGCGCATCTGCTTCATCAACACACTGCCCCCACTGTTGTGTATGCTCCTGGCCCCTGCTGCACAGGCTCCAAGGTACAGGAGAACATTTTCACCATCACGGTGCACACAAGTGACATTGCTGGCGCGGGCACTGATGCCAATGTGCACTGCATCCTGTACGGCGAGAAGGGTGAGCGGATGCCACAGGCTAGCATTTGGCTGGGCATCCGTTCGTTGGGCACCCATTGATTGCCCATCACATGCGGCATATCGTGAATGTGATCTACCACGTGTGACCTGCACAGGTGAGACCGGCGCGCTGAAGCTGGACAACCCCAAAAACAACTTTGAGCGCGGGGCCATTGACAAGTTTGCGATCCGTGCGGAGGATGTGGGCCCGCTGCAGCGCATGAAGATCTGGAGCGATGACAAGGGGCTTGGCAGTGCATGGCACCTGGACATTGTCACTGTGGTGTCCAGGTGCGTGGTGGGCGGGAGGCTCCTGCGCATTGAGCATGGTGGGGCTTAGGATGGTGTAGGCGGGTTGCTGGGGTGTACTGCACCTGATGCTTGCACGCACTGTTCTAGCAGTTTACGCTGCGGGTGTCGGGGGCTGCCGCTAGCTTGCCATTTCAACCCAAGTGCAGCTCCTGGCACAGGGCCTGAGCAGATTTTTTCCCAGGCCTGTAGGTGGCGCAGTGCTAGTGCCATGAAGCACATGCGACTGCCACACACATCTTGCACCTGGGCTCATACTGCTCCGGCTGCCTTTGCCCGCAGCGCACGGCCCGACGTCATGTACTGGTTCTACTGCGGCCAGTGGTTCGACAAGGCACATGGGCTGGAGAAGTCACTAGCCGCGTGGCTGACAGACCCCCGGCTGTCCCTCACCACCTACACCGTCACCACCCACACATCCGACATCCCCGGGGCTGGCACAGACGCCAACGTGTACATCAACATGTTTGGCACGAACGGGGAGTCGGGGGTGCGGGACCTGGACAAGCCGGGCAACGACTTTGAGCGCGGCCAGGCCGACAAGTTTGTGCTCAAGATGTGTGACCTTGGGGAGCTCACTGAGCTGGAGGTGTGGCATGACAACAGTGGGCTTGGCCCCGGCTGGCACTTGGACTACATCGATGTACATTCGTCTGCCACCAACCGCGTGTACTACTTCCCATGCGGCCAGTGGTTTGACAAGAAGGAGGGGGATGGCCTGATCAGGCGGCGGCTGGTGGCCACACTCAAGGTCTGTGTGGCAGGCCGAGTGGGGTGGGGTGGGTGTGTTGGGGTGGGGTGGGGTGGGGTGGGTGCTGCAGAGATGTGCCATGTGTTACGAGCTGGCGTGGATGTGGGAACATGCATGCAACTCGCGCCTCTGGGGTGTCCCAGGAGAAGACAAGTCCCAGGGGTACCTGCTCTGGGGTGTGTGCGCCGCCACGTGCCGCCATTCCGCTGCGCACCCCGCGCATCGCTGTCATGCTCATTGATCGTCTCGTGTGCGTGTTTGACCTGTGGTTGCAGGACCCTCGCACCTTCAAGGCGCAGTACCGCGTGACGACTGTAACATCCGACATCTCGGGTGCCGGCACCGACGCCAACGTGTTTATCATCATCTACGGCAAGGACGGCGACACGGGCCGCATGACACTGGACAACCCCATGAAGTAGGTTGCTGCGCTGGAGGCCTCAAGCGTGTGTGTGTACTGTGTAGGGGCAGGGGGTGGGAGGGCGTGGGAGCGGGGAAGTATGCAGCCTGGATGAGGATGGAGAAGAAAATATGGTGTGGTGTGCTTGTGTATAGTGCATGTCCGCATTGGTGCGGGAGGTTGAGCTGCTTGTCAACCATTCAAATGCATGAATGGCGCGTGCGGCCCCCTCCGGCTACGCAGGAACGACTTTGAGCGCGGGCAGACGGACGTGTTTGAGTTTGAGGCGCGCAACGTGGGCACACCCATCAACAAGATCCGCATTGGTGCGCAGCTGTGCACCAAGCTGACCGGCACGCCCTGCTTGTCCCAACCGTTCTCCCTGCCCCATTCTGCAGCTTGCCACACAGCAATCCCCTTCACCAGCTGCAGAGTGCCTGCACAGCACGCAAGCTGGCTGCATACCACCGCGTGTAATCTCTGTGTTCATGTGCAGGACAAACCTTGCCCGTTCTCAATCCACTGTTGTGGGGCCTTCACCCTTGCAGGCCATGATGGGTCCGGCCTGGGTGCCGGCTGGCACTTGGCACGCGTGATCGTTGAGAACCTGACCACGGGCGAGTGCGTGACGTTTGAGTGCAACCGGTGGTTTGACAAGGGCGAGGACGATGGCGCAATTGAGCGCGACCTTCTGCCCAGCCAATCCATTGTGGGGGGCACCAACTGGAAGCTGACGGTGATCACAGGTGTGCGCGCGTGCAGGGTACCTTTTGGCTGAACCCTGAACAGTGGGCAGCTGAAACCCTAAACACTGGCCTCCCATCATCATTCGATCCTTTGCTGACCCTCAATCATGCTGTTTTACGCACATGGGTGTGTATATGTGATGGCAAGAGAACGCCTGCCCCCCCAAGATGCTGCATGTGTGGGCTGCTGCCTGTGTTGGGTGGCCACCATTGGGTGTGCACAACAGCATGCGCCTGCATCTGCATCTGCATGTACCCCGCATAGCTGTGATATTTAAGCTATAAGCCAAGGAGATCAGGTGACCTCGATACATTTGTGTTATGTGATGTTGCCACCGCTGTTCCGTGATCAATTACCCCTGTTGTGTGCTGTATCACCGCTGTTACCTCGTCCCTGTGCGTCAGCGTGACACGTGCATGCATACATGCTTATACATACACCTGCATGACACCTACATACATGCATGGACACGTGCATGCGCCCACACCGCGCGGCAGGCGAGGAGACGGGCGCCGGCACTGACGCGGACGTGTTCTGTGAGATCCGCGGTGACCTGGCGTCGTACGGCCCGCACATGCTGGCCGCACAGAAGGGCGCGTTCGAGACGGGCAGCCGCGACGTGTTCAGCCTCACCACACCCAAGCTGGGGGCGATCCAGGAGCTGACCATGGGGCACAACAACAAGGGCATCGGCGCGGCGTGGTACCTGGACTCATGCGAGTTGGAGAACGTCAAGACGGGTGCGTGCGCGTGCGTGCTCTGCGTTCGTGTCCCTCTTTGTGTAGTTTTTCCTGTTTGTGCTTCTGTTTGTGTTTGCGTGTCCAGGGCGCTGCATGCTGGGGTACAGGGCACAAGGATGGGAAGGGGGGGGGGGGTGAGACCAACGCTGACAGGTAGCACCTCACAGGTGGTGTCTTGCTGTTGACTGCTGTGGGAGCTTGACACGAGAGCTTGGCTGGCTGGGCTACCTGGCGTGCCGACAGCAGAACATATGTTGCTGCCTCACTGTGAGGACCCCTCCCCTTTGCTCCCTCTGCTCCACACCTTGCAGGCGAGAAGTGGTACTTTGACTTCAAGTGCTGGCTGGATGCCAAGCGCGGTCTCAAGGCCACGCGCCGCCCCTCACGCTTCAAGCAGGTGAGGGGCTACGGGCTGGGAGCAGCCGCTGCCTTTGACTGACCTGGTGTGCTTGGCTGCACCGTGCTGATGGGTGGGCCACGCACAGTGGCCCTGTGGCAGGAGCACAGTGCCCCAGACTGGTGCATGCATCACACACGCCTGCGCCGTGCGTGCCTGTGATTCGTTTGTGTGTGCCATGTGCACAGGCCACGCGCGGCGGGCTGTGTAACTACCGCGTGGAGTTCACCACGGGCCCCACGGATGAGAGCCGGCTGGAGAAGGGCACCGTGGGGGTGGACATCCGCGGCAGCGAGGGCGCCACAGGTGTGCACGTGGCCACAACACATCATCATCATCATTGCACGGCTGTGCGCGGTTAAATCCGCGATGCTGCGGTTTGACACATGGCGTTGTAGGATGCCATGCATGGACACATCCGTGGCATATATAAGATGCCTGTGGAGCTGGTTATGGTCATACCCATGCCACGCAGCACGCATCCTCCCAAACTCCACCACTCACACATCAGCCGCATCAATACCCCTGAAAAGCTCTCACTGACTTTGCCCATCACACTCGCCTGCCCCGGCACAACACCCCGCCCCCAACCCTGCCCCACCAACCCCAACCGCCGCCACCCACAGGCCGGCAGATGTTGGAGCTGCCGCCACAGGGCTTCTGGCCCTCACGCGTGGAGGCGTACGCCCTGTCTCAGCTGGCTGACACCGGCGGCATCACTCAGCTGGAGGTGGGGCACACCGGCCCTGAGCCCTGGCTGCTGAAGGAGGTGCTGGTGGTGAACGAGACCACGGGTGCCAAGGGGCTGTTCAAGGTGGACAAGTGAGTGGATGCGGCTGTGGGTTGAGGCATGGGGGAGAGAGGCAGGGGGTTTGCACTGAGGCAGGGGATTGGAGTGGTAAAGTTGTTATTATGGAGATTATTACGCCGTGTTATCATGATTAATATTATGGAGATGGAGCGAAAGATGACAGTGGTTGATTGTGTTTGTGCGTCTGCGGTGTGCGGCTGCTGGGCACCTGGAAATATGCTGGCCTCCTCTCTCTGCTTGGCCGCCCCTGCCTGCCGCCACAGTGCTCGCTTGCTGCATGTGTTCTGCCAGTCGGTGTGTGGGCACCACGGCATGTGCAATTCTGCCGGCCACAAGACACACCCACGTGTGTGCGGGGGCATGTTGGTCGCAGGCTGCTGCACCCCAACGAGTACGTGCTCATCAACGCGGCAGAGCTGCCGCCCGTGGACTATGAGGTGGAGGTGTGCACCAGCGACCGCTACAACGCGGGCACATCCGCCAACCCCTGGATCAACCTGTACGGTACACAGGGCGCCACAGGTGAGCTGGTGGCTTGCAACCAGCACCCGGGGTGTGCGGTAGCCCTGAGCCCTCGCCCGAAACCCAGCGCTGATGACCATCATCCTGACGCTGTTGCATCGGGGCCGGGTCTTGGCCTGTCACAGCCTGCCAGCCGAGGGGCTGTGGTGCACAGCAGTGTGGCGGCGCTTGGGCAGGGTGTGTGAAGCTAGGTGCTGCAACTGGCTATCCCTGTGCGCTTCATATTTGCACCAGGCATTTGGGGCGGTTGCTCCAAGCACATGTTGCAAGGCGCAGCTGACAAGCCGCGCCAAGTTCACATGAGCAAAAGTGCCCCGAGTGCTTCAGCTAGATCGCCTCACTGTGTCCTGTTGTACACCCCATAAACACTCACACACAGGCCGTGTGGACCTGCAATCAGGAGGCCCCGCTTCAGAGGCGGCCACAGCACCTGCTGAGGGGTCAGGGAAGACCGGCACACTGCCCACGCTGTGCTCGCCCTCCCGCAGCAAGGGCGGCATGTGCGCGCCCCGCCCTGTGGGGCTGAACCGCGGCGGCCGCTCCGCGTTCATGCTGCGCGGCATGCCCGACGTCGGCATCATGCAACAGCTGGAGGTGGGCCACGACAACGCGGGCTGCACACCCGGCTGGCACCTGGCTTGGGTCAAGGTCACCAACACAGCCACAGGGGTGTCCGCCATGTTCCCCTGCAACCAGTGGCTGGCCAAGAGCGAGGGGGATAAGAAGATCATCCGGCTGCTGGATGCGGACGCGGCGACTGTGGCCCCGCCCCCCACGGCCGCCAGCCTGCTGCAGAGTCAGGGCCAGGACGCGGACAAGGGGGACCAGGGGCAGCCGCCCCCAGCGGTGGGGCAGCAGCAGCCCATGATGCTGCCGCAGCACTCGCCCTCCAACCTGCTGCGCAAGCTGGGGCAGGGGGGGCTGGGGCAGCCGGGCTACAAGATCACCTTCCTCACATCCAACGTCGTCATGGCCGGCACCAACGCGCCCGTGTTCTTCGAGGTGGGTGCCGGGCCTCTGTCTCGTGAGGCTTTGCTCTGAGGCTTTGCTCATTGAGGCCCTGAGAGGCTCGGTGCTTCTTTGAGGTGGGGGGTGGTGGGAGCGGGTGTAGGATGATGGCAGTGGTGTGCGTGCAAGACATGCAGACCCATGGGTGGTGTACTGCAGGCAGTACTGCCCAGCACATGCCCTCCCCGCACTCTCTGGCTGTACATTGACTGTGAGTGATGCTGGTGTGCTGGCACGTGTCTGGCTGCAGGTGATTGGCGAGAACGGGTCGTCAGGCACAGTGCTGACGCGTGCGACTATGGGCCAGTTCTCACGCGGCGCACGCGACGAGTTCATCTACCCGCGCATGCCGTTCCTGGGGGAAATCCTGCAGATGCGTGTGGGCACTACTGGCCAGGTATGTATGCTGTGGAGTGGAGGGGGTATCCGAACCTGCAAGAGCGGTTTCATGGTATTGTGTTGCCTGCTGTATGGTGTGTGGGGGAGGGGGGAGGGGTAGGAGGACATTAGAACGGCAGGAGTCAGGTGGTGGCGTGCCAGGGTGGGAGCGTCTACATCATGTTCTAGTGTTTACATGGTCACACAGCTAGGGGGTCAAACAGCTCTGGGCACTGCAGCATGGTCCTGAGTGCAGTGCATGCTTGCTTGAGGTGTGAGATGACCATGGGTGGACCTGTGTGTGAGCATGGGCTCACTGCCACCTGCCCCTGTGCACGCACGTGCCTGTGGCCGCAGGGCTTGTTCGCCACATGGCACCTGCGCGGGGCTGAGGTCACGCACCTGAGCACGGGCACGCGCTGGGTGTTCAGCTGCCACGAGTGGATCGACAAGAAGTGCAAATGGCAGCGCGTGCTGACCGCCATGCGCGGCTGAGCTGGCATGGGACCTGGGGGCTTGACTGGTATAGCACGGCGGTAGAGCATTGTGTGCGGTGTGTGCCTTTTGCCAGCCAGGTGCATTATGAAAGGGTGACCTGGCTGGTGGCACTGCCGCACCATAATTTTGTGTTGGGGCGCACATTGCGCTCATCGGTTGTGGGCACTTCCCTAGCCTGCAGTTGGTATGCCACCGCCAGGGCACTTTCCACATTCTTTGCCATGCGTGTACATATACGTTGGATTCATCCATGTATCATTGTTGCCTTATCTTGTGTTGGATCGTGCCCCCGGCACATGGGGACATTGTAGGCTCCATCCATGGGGTGTGGGTGTGGTGGGGCTGGGAGCGCGCAATGCTGATCAGCCCGTGACTGGCTGAAGGCTTGTGTGACATGAACATGAGCATTTGGAGGGAATGGGGGGGCAAGAGAGCTTGAGCGATGCCTGGTGATGGACATCAACACATGTGATCTGCCTGGTGACCTGGTGATCTGTTCCCACATGGCTGCGCCCCAACACGTGTAAGAGCACTGGTGAAGTCGCCCACCTCCAGGCCATTCATTGAGATGGGGCCCACCATGCTGGTGCACATGCCGTGCTTGAAGTTCATGTTACACAGGCAGACTGTACAGAAGGAGCAGTCGCGCACGCAAGAACAGACGCGTGCAGACCAGCAACCCATCCACCACTTCTTCACACCAGGAGCAAACAGATTCCCGGCCATCGTCCAAAGCAGGCAGCCACTTCAAGCAGGATTACTAATGCGCTTACTGAATGTTGTTTGTTCGCTTTTTCGCACAGCCACATACCGCACCTGAATAGATTGGTCCGCAACTAAATTTGATACCATTCATTGCTGCTACTCTTCAGACCCTCTGGTTTGTTCGTGTGCATCAATTCAGCCTCAGTTTTTCTCAAGTTGAGTGTGCATTTGTACCTGAAGCTGGGAGCTTGTGAGCTCCAAGCATCACCTGTACACCTGCTGCATTACCGCAGAAACAGTGAATCAAACCCCTATCAAAAGTGCAAGGGCAAATGCTGTAGTCCAGCCAATACAGCGTGTGGTGATTACCCGAGCAACAAGCAGACCGGGCACCAAGGCTCACAACACCAAGGGAACAAAGTGTGGAACATCACCCAACTCGCGCGCAAGCTGCCATCGACCAAACCGATGAAATAGTCAATGATATACTTCCAGCCGCAGCCTGATACAGCTGGCTGCTGCCAATCAATGCAAAGCCCAAGGGATCGCACGGCCTACTACTACAGTATGGGTTCACCGCACGCACCAGCACCCCACACATGCGGTGCTGTGCACAAGCAAGCATGCTATGGCACCACTCAATGTCACGGCGGCGCCTGCCACACCTAAGCCAAGCTCCAGGCTTGGCCCCAGTGTAGCCAGGCAACCACCACATACCAACATATGGCTGGTCCGGGCCTGCCACAGGAGATGGGAGCCCAAGGATTCAGCTTTTCATGTTGTACTGCGCATGAACAGCGCACTTAGGTGCTGCCCTGCCAGCGGCTGTTGCCAACTTGCCGCGCTTGGCATGGTAAGAGCCACGCAAACAGATGCAACACACATGGCAGAGATCAGGTGCTGCGACCAGCCATTAGATGGACACAGAGTAGGGCACACCGCGCATGGTCACGCCTTGCTTAGAGGTGGGGAGCAGCAGCGTGTAGGCCATGGACTTCTGGTTGTCCTTTGTGGTCTCGAACCTGCCATGAGCGTTTCAGGGAACGAAGGCTCATGCGGGGCATCCCATGCAGTGATGCAGTCAGTCGCAACTAGCATGCCTGAGCAGGCAACGGGCTCCGCCAACAATAATGTGCTCAGTGCAAACTGGGACTCGGTTCCCGGTTGCAACTCTTCGCCCATGCCTGGATCTAAGGTTGGGCGAAGTGTGCCTGGGTTGTGCCATGTACCCCAAAGACCTGAACCACCTCAGCATCCATCCCCCCCCCCAAGCACCAATCAAGACCTCGCATCCCATGGGGACAGCTTCCCAACCCCTTCCCATGTAGGCAGCCCACCACTCACCGTGTCCAGGAGCTGGGGTTCTTGTTGCGCTTCTCAAAGGTCTGCTCCAGCTCCAGCACACGCGACACAAACTTCTTGTTCAGGTCCACGTCGCTGTCGTCCTGCAGAGCAGCAATCGGGGGCGGCAATGAGGCGGTGGCGACGTCGGGTGTGTGCGTGTGTGTGTGTGGTGGGGGGGGGGGGGGGGGGGGATGATAAGCACGCCCCTAGAATGTGCCGTGGTGCGTTGGGCCTGCATGTCGCTCCACCCGCTGGCAGGCTGGAGCCATCACACCCACGCCTCACAAACGCAAACACCACTCCACACACACACCCTCTTTTCCATTCCACTGCCCTCCATCACTCACGCACACACCATTCCCTCACACACACCCCACCCCCACATGCGCTGCACACACCCCACACACCTGCAGGTACTTGTTGGGTTTCTCCAACGTCTGCTCGCCCTTCGCGTGTCCACTCAGCAGCTTGACAGTGGTCATCACGCTGGCCGCACCCACCACGTGCACCAGCCAGGTCAGGAACAAGCCCTCCTGCTGCTCACCAGGGGGTGCCTCCACCAGCTCCTGCGCCACAGCCACAGGAGCGGATGCATCATTGCGTGCCGTGAGTATGATATTAATAACATGTGCATAATTGCGTGAGTGTGGTCTGCCAAATGGCTTAGTCCATCAGGTTTAGTCCGTCAGGTTCATCAACCCCAGTTCATCAGCAAGTGCAGTGGTCCAGCAAGCAGCTGAAAGTTGTGGTTTATTTGTTATGAAGTCAGTGCTACGCAAGGTCGCGGATGGCATCGATAGCAGGGCCGTGCAAGTAGGCCAAGTACGATTCAAGTCCAGCAACGTTTGGCCGTGTGCGTGCACTGTGCTGCCGTGGTGCATTGTTGGAGCTGATTAAGAGGCTGGGTTCATGGCACCACCTGCTTCCATTCGCACCCCTTCCGTACCCCGCACAGTTCACTGCCTTCGTGATTAGGACTGCACACATCGCAGCCACCTGCCCACCACGCACCTGCCACGCCTTGTCGCCGGGCTTGGGCATGGGCTTGCGCACCATGGATGAGAAGTTGAGGATGAGGCCGGAGAAGTCGTACTGCCCAAAGTTGACCGCGGCATGGTGCGCGGACGCGGTGAACGCGACAGTTGTCAGGATGCGCACCAGCTGGCCCTGAGGTTAGGCAGTACAGGTGCAGACCGGGCAGTACAGGTGTGGTTGGGTCAGGTGCGGTCGTTACTGGCATTGGTCGATGCACCTGCGCAGCACTGGAGTTTCAGGAGCTTGATGCGCCCCATGCAGCGTAGCAGCCCTTCCCAGTTTGGAACGCAGCACATCAGATGCTCAAAATGTGTACATACCGATAGCGTGCTGCAGCATGCATGCAGTGCTGACGGCCCAATCCAACAGCGGCCCAATCAGGGCTCTGTGTGTGCACGTACCTGGTTGGTGATGGGGCCGGCAAAGCCCCACACATCCTCCTCAGTGGCCAGGTTGAAGTTGACCAGGTCACCATGGCCCACGGTCTGCAAGCAGTACAGCAGTACAGGCGGTACGGCATTACAGAAGGTCCACATTCCAGAAGGTCCACAAGGGTGGTCACATTAACTTTTGTATGTGTTTGGGGATGGGTTGGGATTTGTTGGGTTGGCGGCTTGGCACCCTTCCGCTGCACCCGGACTGATAGGGCCAACATGGATAGATTCCCCACCATTGATGACGAAGCTGGGACCTGGCCCCGTGACCTGCTGTGGAGCTGCATCGCCCCCGCCGCTAGAATCCAGGCACTACCAGCCTCGAATGTTCCACCATCACGCACCTTGATCTCATTCCACCAGTCCTGCAGCTCCGTGTCCTTCTGGATCGCTTCGTCTGCGTTGCCCGCCTTCGCCTGCGGCACAGGCCACACCCATCAGATGATGCAAGGCAGGGCAACACGAGCAGGGCCATCCGTCCGCAACCCCCGCCCCGCCACAGCTGGTAGACGCACACATGCGACCACATGCAAACCACTCTCATAGCAACCCACATAGTGGCTGGAGATGAAGGCGGTGAAGTAGTCCTCAAAGGCGCGCCACAGGTCCATACCATCCTCAGCATAGGGGTACTCGGTCCACGCCTTGCCCGTCTTCGGGTCCAGCATGCCGCTGCAGCACGACGTGAGGGCAAGCAGTACACGTCAGCATGGCGGTACGGCAGTACAGGTACGGGCATGCAGCACCATGGCCTGGCTCGATGACCCGGCTGAAGGTCTTGCCGCCTCGTCTCCTGTTCTCCATCATGAGCAAGAGATGTAGTGCAATGCTTGCAGGTTGACAGGGCCTCATCACCATCATGCATCAGCAACACCATGCAGTGTGATCATGTGTAACCACGAGGGGCACTACACACCGTGCCGCCAGGTCCTCTGGCAGCGCCTGCATGCGGAAACGCCAGTTCTTGTACACCAGCGAGCTCAGCCGCATCGCAAACTCGCCGGCAGAAAAGTTCTCCTCGATGATGCCTGCCACGTGCACACACCCACAGACAGGTGTGACAAGCATGCACGGGTGCACTCCAACTCACTTCCCAGCAGACACTAATGCATTGTGATTGCTGTTGCGCAGCTGCGGCTCCACATGCGTGTGAGTGTCCATGAGCATCAAAGACCTCCTGGGTCCACGCTGCCTAGACAGGCACGGTGCTGCGCGTTCTACACCGCGGCATCAGATCGCACAAAGCAGTGCAGCCAGGGCGCATGTGCGCCGATGTGCGGCTGCACTCCGTTGCGTGGAGGGCGGCGCGCCCCCACTGACTGCCACGCACCGCCCGCGTTGATGAGGGATGCG
Organism: Haematococcus sp. NG2; assembly: GCA_004335575.1. Taxonomy (NCBI): domain Eukaryota; kingdom Viridiplantae; phylum Chlorophyta; class Chlorophyceae; order Chlamydomonadales; family Haematococcaceae; genus Haematococcus; species Haematococcus sp. NG2. Next base: position 501,236 of record QAXD01000160.1, on the reverse strand, counting down.
CGTGCGTTGGCATTGATGTTCAGCGTGTAGCGGAAGTGCGGCAGCATGAGCTTGAACACGGGGTGCATGATGCTCATGTGGCGGCGCATGGCGATGAGGAAGGGCTCCAGGCATGCGTGTGTGCGCAGCCAGTGGGAGATGAGCTGGTGGTAGGCAGAGTCCAGGGACCTGGGTCACACAATAAGGTGTGGCAGTGTGAAGGGCTCAGGCGTTTTGTGTTGGCGTGGGCATTGGTGCGCACCAGTCCCTTTCAGCCGACATCATGACATACAGTGATGACATGGAGCAAGAAAGGAGGTCTGTGGCTACGCAGCTGCGCGAAGGTTGCCACCCCCAGGACCAACTGCCCAACAGCATCAGCTGCACATGCGATCACGCACCTGAACACCGCCTTGGCCAGGTGCCAGATGATGGCCGTCTTGGCAGGCCCTGGGCTGCCATCCTGAGGCTGAGTGAGCAGGGAGCGGCTGTACACAAGGCCGGTCGTGTTGCGGGGGTGTGCCAGCTCGATGGCCACAGGCACCAGGGCATCGTCCTCCTCCGTCACGCGCCCGTTGACCACACGCCTGCATTGGTACACGTATGGTTGTGTGGTGTGAGGCGCGTTGTGTGCATGGACCAGGATGAGGATGGCCGCAATGGTGGTGCCAGGCCACATGGCAGCCTTTGCTTGGTCACATCAAGATGCAGGAGGAACATGATGGGGAGGCACACACACGCTCCTGCCCCTCACACATCACGGGCTGGACGTGTGCTCCCCCCAGGGGCGAGCAGTGCACCACTGTGCCACACCTGCGCAGGTAGAACAGTGCACGGCCCGCGTGCTGCACCATGCCGCTATCGCGCGGCATCTTGTCCCAGAATGCCGACAGGGCCCAGTAGTCAATGAGGTAGAGGCGTGGCTTCCCGCCCGCAGCTGCAGCGGCCACCAGCTCCTCCAGGGTGGCGCCCTGCAGGTCACCTGTTCAAACCAGAGCGCAAGCAATGGGTTTAATCATACCAGGGTCGGGGTCGTGCAGAATCAGACCGTGCGTGGATGCAGACGTGCTCGCGCTCATGTTGCACACCCACCAACAGAGAAGAGGAGCATGCATTCTCAGCCATACATCGACATCTGGCAGAGTGCTCCCACACAAGCCGAACTCGCTCACCCACGACATCAGCATTCTTGATCCGCGAGCCCAGCTCTGCAGGCGTCTTCTTCAGCGCTGTGATGGTGCAGGGGTGCATGCCCGCCAGTGCCTGCCGGCCCATCTCCTCATCCTCATACCACTCAGAGGGGCGGCCCTCCAAAGAGCGCGGCACCTGCATACGCACGCGCATACAGGTGCACTGAGTGCAGTACGCATGGGTCACACAGGTAGTGAGGGGCTAGGTGCCGCGGCTTGCAATGCGCGCGGCAGGTGCGGCAGAAGGTGAACAGAATGCACACTTGCACAGTTGCAAACCGCCACCCATGAAGCGGATGCAATGAGCTGGATTTCTGGTGCGTGCTGGTGCGTGCAGGGTGAAGGGCTCACGTCAAATGTAAGCAGCTCCTGCGACACCGAGCCCCCGGCCGCCTTCTCACGGCGCAGCTGCTGCTTGATGTACTTGAGCAGGTCACGCGTTGCAGGCTGAGGCGGCGTCTCAAAGTCCACGTCAGCTGCTGGGGCAGCCGCGGTGGCCATGAGGGCAGCAGGAGGTGCGGCAGGCGCAGGGGCACCCTGTGCGACTGGCAGGCCTGAGCACACAACACGAGTGCACAGGTGCAGCGCATGGGGTTGGCATGCTGTGCCACGACTGAGGATGCTGCTTGTAGCAGTGTGCTTGCATGCGGCAGCGGCGCGCACACTTAGGCATGGCCCAACCACAGGCACCTGGCAACCCCTTGGGACAGCTAGTTGTGCACAGTCAACAGGTCATCATTCCACACCAAGAGCATGCCAGCCAGTACGCCACAGCCACGTTTACTCCTAACCTGAGCGTGTAGCGCCTGCAGCGGTCACCGACTCCGCCTTTGCACCGACTGCCGCCAGCGGTGCCGCCTTCACTGCCTCTGGCACAGCCGCACCGTTACCATTGCCGTTGCCGTTGCCGGCACCATTCTGGCCATTGGAAGAGGCAGCGGTGACGTACGCGCCGTTGCCGTTGCCATTGCCGTCAGCTACAGCATCCGTTGCGAGCTTGTCAGGTGCGCCAGGTCCGGCCGTGATGACTGCAAACTTGTCGTCTGCACCATTCGCCTCCTCATCAGAGAGCTGCAGTGTGCGAGCAGCAGCGCGCCACATACTGTACTGTTGTTGCATTTGCTCAACGCAGCACGCAGGCCCCAATGCTCATGTGGCATATCTCGGTGGCCCAGCGGCAGGAGGTCTGCAAGCTGGGATAGAGCCCAGACAGAGCGCCCAGGCAGCATCACTCACAGCCAGGCAGCCCTGCAGGCAGCCAGCGCGCACCTTGAACTCCCACTCGCCGTTGGCGCCCTGGTAGCGGCGCACCGAGGTGGTGTTTAGCGCGCGGTACACGGCGTCAGCCGCGGCCTGCACCGCGTCGCCCTGCGCGGCCGCAGCGGGGGCCTGGCCCGCAGCTGCCAGTGAGCCGGTTGGGTACATGCGCGCGTTCACCTCACTCATGAGTGCCTCCACGCTGGTGCCTTCGGCCTTCAGGTCCTGTGTGGCGCCGGCGTGTGTGGTGGAGTGGCGTTGAGGGGGCGAGGCAAGGCACGTGGCCCGAACTAAGGCGACTTTGATCACTGGCCCATGGGACCGAGCGGCATACCATGCCACATGCAGGCATGCTGTGCAACGAGTTGCCATAGCAGCACGGCCGTGCGGCTGACGTCTGCGACCATCCCTCAGCCGCCCCAACCGCACAGCATAGTGCAGTCACCTTGCCATACAGGTTGAGCACGTCCCGGATGCTTGCAAAGCTCTCCACAGGGGGGAATGGCACAGGGGGCAGCAGCTTGTCCAGGCCAGGGATCTTGCGCAGCAGCTGGTACAGGATGGCCATCGCGAGCTTCCAGGGCTCGATGTGCTGCAGAAGCGGGAGCACGCGTTGTGTTGCATGGCAGGCAACTGGTGGTCGCAGAAGCATCAGGCTCGTCCAGGTGTTTGCAACACTGATGCACGGCAGCCTAGTCCCTGCATGATTGAACCTCCAAGAGCTGCAGCTGCCAGGAAAATGCGGTTTGCTGCAGCGTAGGCTGCAACGCACAGCGCATGCACAGCATGCGTGTGCACATACCTTGATGCCCTGCACGATGGCTGGCAGTGTGGCCAGCAGCGCATCCCCATTGAAGCCCTGCTGCTTGGTGAAGTTGAAGCGCTCATCTGCAGGGATTGCGCGACAACAATGATTCAGGCCAGCCATGCACTGGTCAGGGGGTCGGAAGGGGCTTGTGGCAGGCGGTCAGCAGGTTCACACTGATGCAAGCTGAGCCGTTCACAGTCTGACCCCTTCAACTCCCTGCTGAACCATCCACCTACCGTATGGCAGCCAGGGCCCGGACTCAGGAGGAGTGTTGGGATCGCTGGCCACGTTCACCTCCTGGCCGCGTGCATCCAAGCGCCTGCAACCATGCGCACGACCACAACAAGGGCACGAGGTGCTCAACCTCAGGCCAAGACACTGCACATCCGGCAGGCTGGGGGTGGGTTGCACCCCAACTTGCATGTCTGGCGTCAGTGGTGATGTGCGGTGGCTTGTTCACCATGCACCTAGGAGCAGCCCTTAGGGCGAACCCTATGCAGGCAGTATGATGGTTCCTGATCCGAGCATTCGTCTGCGACTCACCTGTTGGTGGCGATGCGACGTGGGTAGGGCCGTACAGCTGACCCACCCAGCTCGGGGCGGTACGCGTTCTCATTGCCCAGGTCATTGTAGACCTGATAGCCGTACACACGGTCAGCGCCCTGACGCTTGGCCTTGAGCTTCTCGGGCGACAGGTTCTCCCCACGCAGGTCAGCCAGGTCCTGCCGCCTGAGGCGCCAAGGAAAGGACCCAGAAAGGAGCAGGTGTGGGCAAGGAGCAGCAGGAGTGCAAAGATCGTATGTTGACACTCAGCCGCCGCGTGTTGTTGCGAGTGTGGCGGGAGCTGCGGGGGCAGGCTGAGGGTGGGGCAGTATGCAAGCAGCTGTGCACACTGCAGCAACAAACCCTGAGCATCAGGCAGATGTTATGCAGTCCATGCTGTTTTGCAGCAGCCAAGACGGACCTGTAATCCATCAGGGCTGATGGTGTTTCATCAGGCAGGTAAGCCTTGGGCCCGAAGAACACGCGCCAGCCATGCTCACTGGAGATCCAGGAATGCACAGGGAATATGATGGGCTTGGGCGCACCAGTGTCCAGCTTGAACTCGGACACCTGTATACATGGAGGCATACAACACATATTGGAGGCAGCTTGCAGCAAGCCATCGTCCAGCCCAGTGTTCAATGCAGCACGACAAGATTCCATGCAAGCTGCATGACACATGTCCCAGGTGCCATGTTGTGAGTTCCAGGGTCTACAATACTCACATAATCGAGACGCTGCTCAACGCTCCCGTCCTTGTTGGTGCCCTCTTTCTTCCACAGCTTGATGGCCACTGGATCTCGAAACTCAACGGGCACCTGTGCAAGCACCGGGTGGATGGAAACAGTCAACGCTGCTTCAGCGCCACGTCTCAGCTACCATCACGCTCACCAGCACATCCCCAAAACGGGTCCAGCCACGCCCATCCTTGTGGTGAGCCGTGGCTGGGGTCCACGCGTCCATTGTCTGAGGCTCGGACTCTACGCCAGAGCGATCCACGATCTGATACCAGATGTCCTTGCTGCTGTCGTCCTTAAGAAAGTTGGACGACCGCACAGTGCACTGCCACTTCTGCACATTTTGGCCCGTGGACGCGCGCACCGGGGCACAGCGCAGCCTGCGCAGGGCGCAAGCAGCTGGTTCTTGTTAATCAGATGGCTGAGGCACGCGGACAGAGAGAATAAACCTTCAGAATTAGTTCAACATGCAGAAACGCTGATGGTGATGTTGGCCCAAGAATGAATCATCACGTCCGTGCTCCTTTAGGTTGATTCAGAGGAACACGCACCTGGATCGAGCAGTGACGATGCGAGCTGGCGCAGGGGCGAATGCAGGCCTGCGGACCTGCTGCGCTGGGTGGGCACGAAGCATGTTTCCTGCGCTGACAACGGGCCCACACGAAGCAGGCAGATGACAGCGTTTTGGTGCCCAGCCCTTTTAAAACCTGGCCAGCTGCAGCTGGAAGTGTACGTAATAATACCGGCAGCAGCAGCCACAGGGATGATAGTTCCAGTGTCGGGGCGATCTATCAGTTTCCGTGATGCTCAGTGGTGAGGGCTAGCTTCATGCCACGTTCAACAGGGGTTCGAGGTTTGCGGCACAGAGTGGCACAAGCATCATCGCAAGATTGCAGCTGTTAATGGCCGTGCACAATATTGCAACTGGAGAAGAGGAAGGGGGCATCATGCCCTTTCGCATCCTCCGTTGCCTGAGCTACAGCGAGATTTGCATGGCATTGTGAATACCAGCATGTAACACGTTGAGCGTGCCGGTCGCTGAGCGTGCCATCAGCACATGCAGATTTTGAATGCGCCCGCGTTCTGGCCCTGTCAGACACACACTGCATGTGCTCGACAGGCAACACAGCATGGCTCGATGTTCACTTATGCGCACGCTGTGTTGGCATTGTGCTGCTTCGTGCAAGGCAGTTGCATGAGGCCCCGCAATGCCGTGCATACGATGAGATCAATGCCAGTACCTCAGATCTAGAGCTCACGCTCAGTGCACCAGGTTGACAATTACCACAACCCCAATGTTGCATTTGTGCATATTGTTTGTACAATTCTTAGCAGGATCAGTGTAAAGTAGGCACATCAAGCATTCAGGCAAGGCAAGAGTATGCATCGGGATCACACAACAACGTTGGCACTGCCCTCAACCGTCTGCCAGCAAGACAGTGACATCACAATGTTCCATGCACATGATATCATACATACTGTTCCCATGAACTCTTTTGAATGGGGGCGCCAACAACAACCACCCGCCATGATCAACGCAGCCCTCAAGCCTGCGCATTCGGCGACTTCCTCTGCTGAAGGGTCTCAATCAGCTTGCTCGCCTCGTGCTTGGTGCTTGGCGGGTGGGCATCCACGTCATGCTGCAGGCTGCGCAGGTACTGCAGCTGCTTCTGGGTTGGGGGCTCTGGTGGGGATCCACGAGCCCGTTGGCGGGTCTGCAAGCCTGGGGCTTGGGCAGGCGCATGAGTGGCCTGGCTGCCCGCAGCAACGGACGCTGCATGCGAGAATTCTGGACCTGACCCCGCTGGCTGTGGGAACTTGCCGTGGCCCCCTTGCGTGATGGATGAAGTGCTGCTGCTCTTCAGGGCTTCGGTGTCAGGTTGAGATGCAGAGCGATCTCGCCCCAGCGTGCTGTACCCGCGCTGCTGCTGTTGTTGCTGTGTGGCAGGTGGGGTGGGCGATGTAATCAGCAACATCTCCGCTCCTGACGCTTGGCCTGAATGGATCCCTGCCTTGCTGCTGTTCGAGACGTGATCCGCATCACTAGGTGGGAGCTCCTGCACTGGAGCCCTTGCTGCAGGCCCAGGGGAGCTGGGCCGCCCCGCATCCCCTGCACCCCAAGGTGCTGCCCGCAACGCCGGGCCCTTCCTTGCGCGCGGGCCTGCTGCCACAGCCCCTCCCTGCCCCTGCTCCACCTGCTGTGCCGCGTGCTTGGCAGCCTTGGGTGAGCGCTGGGTGGCGGGCGTGTGAGCCCTGCTGCTTGGAGAGGCTGCTGCCTTGGCTGGCCTGGGGGGCAGCGCGAGGCCCTTAGCCACCCAGTTGTGCTCCAGCCGTGCAGTGAGCAGGGAGTTGCGGGGCTGGACAGAGGTGTGGGACGACGCGCGCTTCAGCGCCTCCCGCGTCGCCACCATCACCAGCAGGTGCCGCGCGCGTGTGACGGTGGTGTACAGCATGTTGCGCTGCATGAGCGAGCCTGCAGCGCGCAGGAAGGACGTACAGTAGGCAAGCACAACGTCAACCGCTGCATGTGGACCCAGACCACATCTGCACAGCTGGTCTGCATGTTGCACGCAACACAGAACACAGTGTCGCATAGCGCTGGGGTCGGCCCGTGACTGTCCCAGCGGCTGCACCGACTCACGTGCAGTTGACTCGTGCAGCGGCGCCACCACCACCGGGAACTCGCCACCCTGCGCCTTGTGCACTGTAGTGGCCCATGCCAGCTGCAGCTGGCTGCGCGCATGGTCCTTGTACACCACCTCATGGGGTCCCTCACCGCCAGGCCGTGCAGCAAACACGACCTAAGGGGGGCACGGTGCACGCAGGGCCAGTGTGGAGGTCAGGCAAGTAGGTGTGGAACTGTGGACAGCATGACAATAACAGAGGTCGCCCACATGTGGACGTCTAAAGCCGCTGTGACAGCATCATGGGAACCATCAACAGATGCAACCCATCAATTTGCAGATGCGATGCATCATGCATGCCATGCCACAAGCCGCAGTGCCATCAGTGTGGCGCCAGAGCTGCGTGCATGAGATGCAGATCCAGTTTAGGGTTTAGGGTTAAGATTATTTTAGGGTTCAGCGCACCGTAACAGTGCCGCCGCGCTCGTCCACGCGCACCACAGTGCCCAGGTCCCCGTTGTACACGTCATGGTCGTAGTTGTTCTCCACCTGCACCGCACGGTCACCCACCAGGAAGGGCTGCCTGTGCAGGCCCCGCGCACTCGGCCCGTCACCATGGTGCGGGCTGCTGCCGCCACGCGGGTTCATGATGGGCTGCAGCGCGCGGTTCAGATCCACGGTGCCGGCGGCTGTCTTGCGCGTGGGCGACAGCACCTGCAGGTCCTTGGCCACATCCACGCCCGCCCCCTTGAGCATGCGCACCACAGCCGCCGCCTGCTCACTGACATCCTCTGCCCCCGCCCCTGCTGCCAGCTCCACCAGCAGCGCGTCACTGCCCAAGCCCGGCTGCAGGGCAGCCACCCCAGCAGGACAGCCCTTGTGTGGCCGCCACTCCCGCGCCTCATCGCCTGATGACCCCTGCTCCTCCTCACGAGCCGCTCCTCCAGCCTGGGCAGCAGCGGCCTCCACACGCGCACGCAGCTGCTCGAGCGAGATGCACGTGAGCTGCTCCGCTGGCGAGGTGCCTGAGTTACGCAGTGTGTGTGGTAGGCGGGTGTCAGTGGGCACCAGGTGTAACAACAACAACGAAAAACGACACCAGGTCTGAAAGCCAAACGGGTGTTGTCATTATCTACACTGCAACCGCAGGGCACTCCAAACACATCCTGCCATCTTATGATAACACAAAAAGGAACACGTCGAGGCACAAGCCAGGCACTGCCTCTTTTGACAACCAATACCACACCAACCTAGCACACCTGCAATGATGGCATGTGCGCCGGTTACAATAGATGAGCTGCTGCTCTGCCTGAAGATCTCATCCAGGTGTACCTGCACCAGCACGCACATCATGATTGTGAGTAGGTCCGAGCCCATTATCAACCGCCCAATCCATGAATGGGGGCTCACGAGCATAAGATAACTGCGCAAGGGCACCAAGTCCATCGCTCAATCAACCAATCGAATAGGGCATCACACAGCAGGACAGCATTCTTTGGCACGCGCAGCATCCTTTGCCACACACAGCGTGGCACCCACCCGTGGAAACGCGCTCAGCGTAATCATGTCCTGGAGCACGCTGCCAGGCCCCACCGGTGGCAGCTGGTTGGGATCCCCCACCAGCAGTAGCCGGCAGCCGGCCGGCAGCGCCCGCAGCAACACAGCCGCCAGCTGCACGTCTAACATGGAGGCCTCATCCACCAGCACTGCAACCCAGGAAGGAGGCAGCGAGTACACCATACTTGCCGCTGTCCTGTTACGATGAATGACAGCTGCGTGTGGAACTGTTGTATGAGTGATGCAGACATAGCCATGTGCACCACTCGCCCCAGCAGCTGGAGGATGGCATGCACATGCATGCCACGGCAACCACGCTGTTTCAAATGCAGCGGCACACAGGCACCTACAATGAGCACACGCAGGCCACACGCACCTGCATCTGCATCCAGCGGGTTCAGCTCATGGTGCACAAACGCCAGCGTATCCAACAGGCTGGTTGACTCATCCGCATCCTCAACCACCACCGCCGCTGCTTTGCCCTCCTCGCGCCCCTCCTTGCCACCTGACATATCAATGGCTTCCTCGTTGGTAGAGCCTGGTGACTGCTGCCCCTGCCCGGCCTTGGCCCCACCGCCCGTGCCGTTCGCGCTCTGTTTCTCCTCCTTCTCTGTAGCGGCAGGATCATCGTCCTTGCGCTTGTAGCCCAGCATGCGGTGCACTGTCATAGCCTCCAGGTTGGGGTCGTCCACAGCCTCCTGCAGGCGCTGGGCAGCACGCCCTGTTGGCGCGCACATCCGCACACGCAGCCCCTGACGCCGCCACAACCGCACGATGGCGCGCGTCACAAATGTTTTGCCGCACCCAGCCGCACCCGTCAGCAGCGTCACACGCGCCGTGTGTGCCATCTGGATGGCCGCAACCTGCAGGTCAGAGCAGACATTCAGCCGAGGTCGGTGGACCACCTGTATGCATGGCTGTGGGCAGGGCGCGCAAACGCTGGCATGGGCCTCACAGCATTGCATGTCACACGGGACACCCCACGGATATGCAGTCCCAGCACTGTCATGGCATATCTTCACTGCCCGTCACACCTGCTTCTCAGTCAGGTCCACACCAGACGCCTCAATGCTCATGAGCAGCTGATGCACAGCAGGGTCCACGCGGATGGGCCCTGCACCTGTTGCACCTCCCTGCTGCTGCCCAGCAGGTGCGGCGGTGGATGTGCTGGCCTGCTTGTGGCTAGCACGCCGTGCAGCTAGCGATGTATCAGCTGTAGATGTCGTGGCGCCATCCGCAGGAGCAGCTGCAGCAGCAGCAGCAGCTGGATCCGCGGAGTCCGCGGTGTGGAGCTTTGTCAGCAGCCGTGCCACATCCGACTCGGCGTCATATAGCTGCGGTAGGTAGGCGCGTGTCATTGGCAATGGCCACGCCGTGCTCCCACTTACGCTGCTGCCTGTTGCGTCAGGGACGGACGCCCCGTCTGCAGCTTCTGGTGCAGCCAGGCCTGTTTGCCTGCGCGTCTCACGCGTCTGCCCACTGGCTGCATCCCCTTCCTCCAGCACCAGCTTGCGCAGCTCCTGATGGCCATGACACCAAGTTGTGATTACTAGCGTGATCAAGCACAGCAACCTGGGTTGTGCGCCATGCTAACGACGCACAGCACACACATTTGGAACACAATCTGTGGGTCAGGGTGCTCCACCAAGTTGCTGTACTGCAGCAACCCCCAACCAGCTCCCCTGACCAACCCCCAACCAAATCCTGACCCACCAGGAGACACTCTGCCAGGTCTCTCATGTCCAAAGGTGCAGCTGGCTGCTGCTGCTGCTGCTGCTGCTCCAGCTCCTTCAGGGCCGCCACTGCAAGGGCATGCTCATCCAGAAGCTTCTTCGTCGCCCTCTGCAGCTGTGACCAGGTGAGGAAGGTGTGACCATTGTTGGCCGCGCTGTTGATGAGCGCTTGCAGCATGCCGGCTGCACCGCGGCTGCGCGGCACAGGGGTGACCCCAAGCTTCTCTGCCACGCTGTCTGCGGTCTTCAGGTTGAAGCCTGTACAGGCGGAGTGTGCAGTGTTGGGCTGGTGAGCATGCACCAGCACCCGGTGTGCGTTGAAATTGGTGCGCCATGGCCGCTACCACGTGCATCACCAGGCACATGTCACGGGTCACTGGGTATCACCATGCAGTGCACATCGCGCAGTGCATGCACGTCACACTTTTGTGCCTCGGGCCACCTGCATATCCTACCTGGCAGCTGCATCAGCGCGCGATGAGGGTCAGCCTTGAATGCGTCCTCAACACCTTGTGCCCCAAACAGCCTGACTGCAGCCTCAGCAGTGGAGCGTCGCAAGCCAAGGTCCTGGAGGAACATGGCCGCCCCCTGTTGGTCTGCAGTGATCAACAAGCACCAGCAGGATGAGATCTGCAAGCAAGCAGTACGTACACTCCACTACCTCATTGCTACAACACCAGCACAGGTCATGCCTGGACAGGGCCAGGTTGTGCAAAGTCATGCAAAGCATCCTATGAACAGCCTGTGGATGGCATTGTTGCTGCTGCACTCACCCATGCTCTTGTCCCACGCCGCCTTCATTGCGCGTGCCTTGTAAGCTCCAACGCCATCAACTTGCATCAACAGCTTGACAGCATTGTCCCCCATCAGCACATCCTCTGTCTCCATGCCAAACCTCTCCACGATTGCTGCAGCTGTCTTTGGCCCGCAGTTTGGCAGCTTGTCCTGCAACCGCTTCCTAATGGCTGCGGGCATTTGCGGCATAAGAAGGGCCATTTGTTGCAGGCGCAGCTCGGGCAATGTGCCAGCAGCGAGACCATCCTTAACGTGTGAGCACGGCATGCAGCGGCGTATCTGCAGGGCACAACAGCCATGAGCGCATGCGCATCATGCATCCATGGCAGAAACCACCCGACATGGGCTGATGATAAGGCACGCACCCTCCAGAGACCGTGTGCGCAGCTCCTTAACATAATCCACGGCCACTTGCAGGCCATACTTCTGGTGGAAGGCCCATCGCCCTTTGAACTCGCAGGTTGAACCCTCTCCCACCCAGCTCATGCTGCTGCCGACCAGAGTAATCATCCGCTTTTGGATGTTCTTCCTCTGGCTGCTTTTGAAAACCGCGAGTGGCATTGATCTGGGCGCTTCAACTGGAGGGACCTCTGGGCTCTTCACAAACGGGGCGATGGTGCGCCAAGAGCTGGGCTCCACCTGTACGGTGAGCACCTTGAACCCCGACTCCTCCTCGTTGCGTACCCGGTGCACCACCCCTTCAAAAGACACGGGTGTGTTGATGAAGGACGGCAACACCAAGCTGTTGCTGCTGTTGCTTTTGCGGCTTTGTGATGCAAAAGAGACTGCTCCAGGCACTCGCAAAGTGCCGGTCCATCCCGACCGTCCAAGCATAGGAAATGTGCGTACTGCATAGCTGCGCTGCGCCATCAGAAAGCTGTGCCCAGATAACACTTGCGGCCGTATCAGCATCAGCCGCAGCAGCTGCGCCCCTGCCTGAGTGCAGGAGGACATCTTGGATTCAAGTCGTGTCTGCATGTTTACTTACATCCTTTGCTTATGCATGCCCCGATTTCCCACATGTCCATTTCCAAAACTGAGCTTCTTCCTGCGGTACAACACCTCATCACGTACCCGCAAACAATGATCACACCATGCCTTTTTCCTTGACCAGCGTTTTCAGGGCTTGACGAAGGCAGCCACGATTGCTGCATGTGCATTCGCAGCATGGATGCCAGGTTCAGGATCAAGGCAGACGTCCGCAAGCGCAAATCATGCACAGTGACCTCAGCAGCTGGCACCACACGCCAGGTTGCACTCACCTGCCAGCAGCGAAAGGTACGACAGGCCCTCCACAGCGCCCAGTGCCCCACCAGGGCCTGCGGGGAGGCCCTTGCCCGTGTTCACCTTGGTGTACAGGCTCCAAGCAATGAGGCCCAGGATCACGAGGTAGGAGACACCCTCCGCAGCACCCAGCGCGCCCCCGGGGCCGGGAGGCAGGCCAGCACCTGTGATTACAGCCATCCACATCACAAGGCATGGCAGTGCGCACATGGCGACGCACAGTACGCCAAAATGCTCCTTCTGCCCCAGAACCCCAAGCAAGTGCTGAGCAGCAAGCCCAGGTGCGGGCTGCTGCGTGTGCTGGGTTGGGGCAAGCCATAGAAAAGGCCCCACCCTGCACAGTGTGCACACGTACCAGTTGTGGCCAGAGTGAAGGCAGACCACAGCACAATGGGGTTGGAGATGGCACCTGCAGCAATGGCGCCATAGCTGCAACAGACACCACAGGCAGCAACAAATCATCACAGCGCGCCCAAATGCCAGCAGTTCCTTGTGCAGTGCACTGCACCAACCACTACCTCACCGCCACACATTCAGCAGCATCAAATTTGCTTCCTGCAGACACTAGAGCATAGAAGAGCTGTACTGCTGGTGCTGCTGCTCCTGCTGGATACAGTGCCCCTGCCATACCAGGCACAGCCGCACTGTTGCTGCTGCTGCTGCTGCTGCTGCCGCCGCCGCTATTGCTATCTCACCCCAGGGCGCCAATCTCCTCGCTCGACTCAGGCTCAGGCTCTGGCACAGGTGACTTGCCGGACTGGAAGGGCACCGCCTTCTTGGTCACTGCATGGGGGCATGGGGCATGATTCGTCTTTCGCTGTGTGTTTGATCAGGGATGGCACACTGTCATTGCGTGCCCAGCCAACACGTTCTTGCTTGCACCTGCTCGTAGGGCGGCCAACATCAACCCTTGCATGCCACAAGTGCTGTGCATGGATACACACAAGCACATGCGTGGTCCATGTAGGAGAATCTAAAACCCCAGCCTAGAACGCTCACCAAACTGGCGAGCCTGCACATTCAGGGCCTTGCGACCTGCAATCAGGTTTGGTGCACATCTTGACGTGAGCTACAGGCTTGGGGTGTTCGAGATGTCCAACCAGGAGCCTCACCCCGAACAGTCGGGGCCTTGATAGCGGACTTCGCAGCACGGAATGCAATCGCCATCCTGTTCCAATGCAGGATCTTTTGCGATGGGGTTCTTTTTTGCATCCCCATCATTCAAGACTCACTCATGACCAAGTAGTCTGGCATTCAACTCTGAGTTTGTTCTGCAATCTGTTTCTGATGACTGAAACGCAGAGCCCGTTGTTATGCGCCTGGTGGCGTGGGGGCTTGCAAGAAGACGTTGGGAAAGTGCAGCACCTGTGAACAGCACTGACCTGCTGCCCATCATCTCAAACATGCATGCCTCACTTGCACTTCTGGGATGCGCATTTTCAACATGCGTGTACGTGGGACTGCTGTATGTCAAGCGCACCAGCTTGCCCAGAGACCACCCTACGACCATAAAGCACAGGCTGGCCGCAGTCATGCTGTCTTGCATGGTCACTTGGCTTCCAGTGTACCTCATGCAGAGCAAGGTGCGTATCCAAACTGAAAGGCTTGCATGCTTGCATGGCTCTGCATGCCCGCATAACAAGCAGGGAGCTGTAAGAAGCCGCTTCACTGTTATCAAAGCTGCTGTGCTGCTATTGTGTCTGCGCAGGTGCCATCAAGCAACGCAGCCACACTGGCCGCAGCGCTTGGGCTGCGCTGGCCTTCCGTCACAGGCCTGCTTGCTCCCGTTGGCCTGACATGCGTCCTCTTTGCAGTGCCGTTGGCGTACCACATCCTCACAGAGGGGAGGGAGGCCGCAGCGGGGTTGGTGAGCATGCTCAGGGGCGGACCAGGGGCGGTCATTGCAGTATTGCGTGAGGCAGTGGCAGACGAGCACCTGTGGGTATGGAGGAACCTGGTGGTTGCGCCCGTCAGCGAGGAGTGGGTGTTCCGGGCGTGCATGGCGCCGCTGCTGCTCATGGCGGTGGGTGCCCTGGGCCCCTGCATCAGCAGGCGGTCCATTGGGGTGGATGAACGGTAACACTGCCACAAACTGGGCTTTGTTTGAGATGGAGGCAGGTTTAGTGCATGACATGCATGATGCATCACATCATGCGTATGAACTCACATGCGCACGTGACCATGTTACGCAACCCTTGTGTGAACATACGTGCAATCGTCGCAGGGCTTCCCCACCCCTGCTGTTGTGTTGATCACCCCCGTGTTCTTCGGTGCCGCCCACATGCACCACCTACATGAGCTGACAAGGCATCAGGGCGTACCGCTGCCGCGTGCGGCCCTCATTGTTGGCATGCAGTACGCCTACACCAGCATGTTTGGCTGGTATGCCACTTGGCTGTTCCTGCGGTCGGGGAGCGTGGTGCCCCCGGTGCTGGTGCACGCGCTGTGCAACTGGCTGGGTGTGCCGCGCTTCGGCCTCATGGTGAGCTGCTTGCAGCCCAAATGCCTGCTGCTGTGATTTGTGGCTGTGGGGTGATGTCGCACTGGTCACGCACGCATGCGCATGGCATAGTGCAGTTGGTTAAGAGTGCACTTGAACACAGAGGCAAGGCTGCCAGTCACGCAGGTGTGTGGTAACAATGTGGCACGCTGTGCGCGCATGCAATGCAGGCATCCCACTTTGGTGCAGCCCCCATGTGGGGAGCAACTGTCGCCAGCATGGCAGCATTTACGCTACTGCTGGCGCCCCTCACATCCCCTGTGCTGCTGGGAGGGCCGCTTCACATCTGAATGAAAATCGTCTTTACCACTGTACACCTTGGAAGCAAGCAGCTCATTGTTACAGTCTGTGATTTATCTTCATGTGTCTGCTGTGCCTGCTGAGCAAACTGCTATTCTTGAACTACTGATGTTTTTATCTTGCTTGGACCATGAACTGAATGCAGCTGCTCCTGGCAGTAGAATGGAGAGCCGCTGACACATATCAAAACCAGTCTAAGGCTGAAGCAGCCTTGCCCGTCCAGTTGCCTGCCACACTGTGATACACATGTATGAGGTTTGAGGTATGATGCTGCCGCTGTGCGACTCTTACAACAGGTCTGTGTAAACAGCTCATTGTTTGTGCATAGGCGCACGCAAGTCCATAGGCCCCCACACCCCGCCCCTCAACCAGCAGGACCACTGCCCGCTTGTTCAGCAGCCATGAGCTTTCAATGAATCAATGGCTCATCTGCGCTTGCCCAGCTTCAGGGGTGCCAGTGAGTCCTTCAGGGTTGTACTGCCATCAGGCAGCAGGACGGCCTGGTAGGATCTGCGTGACCCTGTACCATCTTCTGTCTTGATGGTCACCGACTTGCACACAGCACCAACCTCCCTGCACAGCGACCGTATGACCACATGGGGCTTTCAGTGATTGCTTGCACACAGCAGACATTGCAGGGGGCCAGTCACGCTGTGCACCAGCTATGCAGCAGTCAGCCGCATGCAAAGCCGGCAATCATCTGCGCACATGAGCATGCACGCGCATCAGAGGCCGCACCTGAAGCGCCCTGCTAGGTCGTCAGGCATCAGGGACAGTGCAGAGGTCAAGTCAGCAAACTGCTCAGCCGCCACAGTGGCTGTGGGCTCCACCAGCAGCGCTGTCACACAAATGTACGCCAGCAGGAGCGTGTCACTCGCCTTGGACAGGTCGTACTTGGTGCCATCACCCTCCTGGCTGCAGGGCAGGCACATGAGCAGCAACCAGTGGCCAAATGTCACGAGTGAGTACGCACAGCCTGTGCCAAATCATGGAGAGTGGATGGTTGCGCCATGGAAGCGCCTTGCCCAAGGCACACGTGTTTGTGACCTGGCCGCCACTCTACACTCACGTGGCATGGAAGAACATGTTCAACAGCGGCTCAAGCACATCGGGCTTGATGCCCACACTCTTGAAGAGCTTGTCCATGCCCCCGTCTGCTTGGCTGGTCTGTGCGCAGCACAGGCGTGTTTGCACAGAGCCGTTGGAATGTGCATTGGAAAGTTACAATGGCATTGTTATGATAAATGCAGCCAGCACAAGCGGTGCACCAGCACAGCCACGGTAAAAGTTCACACAATGCAGCCCACACAATATGCGGGAAGAGTACAGGGGGCCAGCCTGTGCAGCTGTGCCCCACAGCTGCTGGTACATCAACAGCAGCTGGCGTAGTGCAGCGCTGCGGCCAGGGGGCTGCAGAGCTGAGAGCCACACGCGCCCTGCAACACGCACGCACCCGCATGCGTGTCCGGCCCGCGCGCAGCTTGAGCAGGATGGACAGGAAGGACAGCAGCTGTGCGCGCCGGTGTGCTGGCCCCTTGTCCAGCCCGCGCATGAGGTGCAGCCGGCCGCGCACATACTCGTGGAGCTGCGTGGCACATAGCAGGGGGAGTGGGCCCCGAATGTAGTTGCTTGCTTTTCATGCCATGGGTGATGAGAGAAATGCAAGCAAAAAAAATGGTGCCGCTGGCGCTGCTAGCGGAGTGACAAAGACAAGGCGCACACAAGCACCAAGCAAGCATGAGGGGGTGTGTCTGGCGGGCTCACGTGCAGCTTCTTATCCTTGTCCTGCTGGAACTCGGGGTCCATGAAGTTCATGATGGGCTTCACATGCAGCCCCCCCTTGATCTCCTCAGGGATCAGCTTGTCCACTGGATAGGCCGTGGCAGGCGTGGTCCCGTCCAGGTTGTGGGGTGGCAGCGCGTGGGCAGACATGGCCGCCGCGAGCATCTGCTCCTTGGTGCGGCCTGCAGCCGCCGCATCCGTCGCCAGCTGGCCCATGACCTGTCACGCGTGTGCAGCAGGCAACAACACATCACCTCACAACACCTCACATCACCTCACCTCACACATCACCACACATCCCCACATCACCACATGCCCTGGCACACCACTCCAGAACAGAACCATGTGAAGAACGGTGGCCATGCGCTCGGGCGTGCTGCGCACCACTACACGACCCAAGCACACAGCACTCAGGAACTAAGGTGGATATGCACGCTGACCAGCAGCAGGCCAGGCAATGGTTGCACATGCCCGGCCGCAGCACACACCTGCGTGAGAGTGCCTGCTGCATCACCCAGCTTCTCCACCCGCACCACACCCTCCTCGCGCGCGTTGAGTTGCCGCCGGCGCCGCGTGCTGCCAAACGACTCCACCAGCCTGCAGCGAAGCGCAGGGGGGTTGGTCGGTGCACACACATGAAACGACGGCATTGTTCTGACACAAAGCCACGTGCGGCAGCTTCATGTGCGCACTGCAGCCATACAAGAGGCACGGTGCGCATGTCCCCTGCTTGCATCATTGCCGCATTGGCCAGCTGCAGCTGCACGGTGCCTGCGCCTGTGGCCCAACCTGCGCTTGATGTGCGAGCCAGGATAGTGCCTCGCATGCACCCACTTTTTGTTCTGTGCCAGCCGCTCCTCGCGTGTCTGTTCTGCATCGTCCTCCGCCCCGGCGAGAGTGGGGGTGTAGCTGAGGCCAGGCAGGCGCGGCTCCATGCGCATTAGCCGGCCCCCTGCCAAAGGCATCACCTCTAATACCCCCGTCTCCCGGTTGTACACGCCCACAGCATAACTGCGGGCACATAATAGAGCACCACCCACGATCAGGTGTTCACGTGTGGTTGACACAACATGGACGTCACCAGAGCCACCTGTCGAGGCACACACGCACTTGCACGAGGACGGCCCTGGCGCGTACTCTTCACTTTCAGTCGTACCGACATACTGCACCTTGCCCTGTGTGTGCACATTCGCATACAACACGCTTGTAGGTGATTGTGCATGCTTTTGAACTGATGCAGCATGCATGGTTGATGCATGGTTGCCAGCACACCATGCATACCTTGCGCCCTAGAACTGTGAAGTGCTTCGTCCGGCTAGCTGAGGTCTTGCTTGCGTTTTCGAACACCTCGTAGCTGTCCACTGTTTGCGGCAACCCGGATGGGAAGTACGCCGCAAGAGCTCCTGGTAGTTCGTCCTTTTCTGGTTGCACTATTTCTACCTTCACACGTTTTGGCTCTGGTTGACTCCCTTCGGCATCCTTTCGCTTGCCCATGCTCTTCGGCGGTACAATGGCACCGAAGCCAGCTGTTTGGGCCAGAAGACACTGGGGCCTTGTTCAACGCGATCAACATGCGACGGCAGCCGATTTAGCCGCGCTTGGAAATGTGATGCGCATGTGAGGTACAAACTGGGGGGGATTGCTGCCGAGCAAGTGCGAGACCTGCTTTCTATTATGCCTGAATGCACCATGGATTCAAGCCGAATCACGAACATCGTTTGACAGATTGATGGACTGAGCAGCTTTTCTTGCTGCAAGCTTCGTTTACAATGGACGCATGGAAATAGCGCATGATGCAATCGCCTTCCATTTCACAGGTGCAAAATTCAGTTCTGACTCTGCTGTTGGTTCAAGCCTTCTATCAATTCGTCTATCTATCGCAACTGTTAGCAGGCGTCTGGAGGTGGCCCTGCTGCTTCAGCATCCCTGCTCACTGCGGGCCAGCAATGCACCGAGGAGCAAATCAGGGTAACATGAATTGGAACCGACTGCAGCAATTACGGACGGCGTCGAGGCTGGCACAACTTGCATCATGGCTGTGCTTGTGCATGGGACCCTGCGCTTGCACCTCCTCGGCAATCAAACTTCATACTTGCCACATCTGCGCCAGGTGGTGGTACGCCTCCGGCCCAACACAGAGCCAGGGACAGCAGACCTTGCGAGGGCAGTGAGCCCACATACCCTGGAGCTGCAGGGTGAAGAGGGCAGCAGCGTATGTGAGCAAGTGACGTTCTCCTACGTAGCGGGCCCCACCGTCAATCAGGCACGGCTGTTCAAAAGTGGGTATGCTCAAAACAACCGTCAGGAGTGTAATGGCCCACCCTGTTCAGTGGCATGGGTCAGTCACCATCGAAATCAACACAGCCGTGCACTTTTGGGGCGACAGCACTGGGAGTCTGCAGGCTTGACTAGACAACCAATTGGAGTTGTGCGCTGCGCCTGTGCAGTCTGCGGCAAGCAGCTGGTGGACACATGCCTGGATGGCTTCAATGGTGCTCTCATGGCGTACGGGCAAACAGGCAGCGGGAAGACATACACCATGCTGGGTCCAAGTGCGGAGGATGTGCGTGCTACTGGGGCACGTGGAAGCGACATGGTGCGTGTGTCAACCTCGTTGCTGGCATATTGTTATGATCACCACATCAACGCCCAAGGTACAAACATCATCAATGCTCAGCAGCCAGCACCTGCGCATGTCTGGCATGCATGTACCATTACGCGCCTGCTGACCTGTTGCTTGCTCACGGTCTTGCAGTGGGGCATGGTGCCGAGGGCGCTGCAGCACCTGTTTGACCGGCTGCACGTCAGTGGTGGAGTGCCTGCGGGTGGGAGCATGCACACCACACCTGTGGGGCGTGCATCGCTTGACCCCTCCTCAGCCACCTCCGGGGCTCCCACCAGCACTTGGCTGGTCAAGCTGTCAGCGCTGGAGATCTACAATGAGATGTGCTCAGATCTGCTAGCCACACCAACACCAAGCGTACAGCAGGTCGCAGCCAGCATGGCTGCTGGCTCTAGCATGGCCGCTGCGGCAGCTGCCCAGGCTGCCACACACCGCATGCATGTGAAGGAGGACATTGTCAGGGGTGTGTATGTGGAGGGCCTGAGCGAGCATGTGGTTGTCTCAGGTGCGCGTGCTCTTGCTGTTTTTGCAAGTTGACGCGAGATCCTGCACAATGTGCGATGTGCTGGACGATGCGCACTGCGGCACCAGCCGCTGGCTCTAGGGTCACAAGACCGCGCCCATGTGACATGCCGCCGCCCTTTTGATCTTTGCAGTGGAAGGTGCCATGAAGCTGGTCCAGCGCGCGGCAGCAACGCGGCACACAGCCGCCACGCGCATGAACCGCGAGAGCTCGCGCTCCCACTGCATCCTCACCCTCACCATTGAGCAGCGTGGGCCTATGGATGGGCTGCCTGGTGCGGGGCCTGCGCGTCGCTCGCATGCGGCTGTGCGCCCGGGCGGAGTCCAAGGGCTGCAGGCAGTCAAGCGTTCAAAGCTGCACCTGGTGGATTTGGTGGGTGGACCACGGCTGCCGCAACCACCTGCGGACTTTGCATACAGTAGCTGAGTGAACCAAAGATGTGTGTGGTGCATCTACCGTCTAGCCTCACATGCACGTCAGGTATCACATGTGCCTGCCCACACCCAGCCGCACTGTCTCAAGGGTGCAGCACGCCCCATGCATGACGTTGCATCACACACCAACCGCAACGCTGCATGTGCTGTGCAGGCTGGCAGCGAGCGTGTGAAGGTGTCAGGAGCACAGGGGGACAGGCTGAAGGAGGTGCGCCTGTCTTGCCAGGGGCTGGCTGCAGGCACCTGATGCTAGTGCCTTGCACTTAGCGTGTCAGCTGTGCAAGGAGGTAAGGGTGGAAGGACACATCGGAGCTCCTCTGATGTGTGCCCCAGCGCAGGCGGGTGCCATCAACAAGTCCTTGTCCAACCTGGAGAAGGTCATTCTGCGGCTGGTGGAGGCCGAAAAGGCTGGTCGCACGTCCGACCACATTCCTTACCGCGACTCCAAGCTCACCTACATCCTGCAGGTGACAGGCTTGTCCAAGGTGTAGCTTGCGTACTTCCTCCTTTGCACGCCTCAATGGCCCATTCGCTGCCATGGTAGCTGGCCGATCCTCCCTGCTGCCCCAGGGTGACAAGCATGCCACGCGCGCTTCTGTTTGCGCGCAGTGTGCCCTGGGCGGCAACGCGCTCACCACACTCATTGCGTGCGTCAACCCCTCGTCAGCGTTCCGGGGCGAGACACAGCGCACCATCGGCTTTGCCATGCGTGCCAAGGCTGTGTGCAATCGAGTAAGTCCGCGTCATAATGAAGTGCACACCAGGCTTCCAAATGTGCAGGCGCATGCCTGAGGCGCAGAGATACTGCCTGAGACACAGCACTAACCGTTTGATCCCCAGGGTGCCGTGCAAACACACGACGGTCATGTGCTCAGGGTTTAGGGTTTAGGGCATTCCATCCAGCGGCTGTTATGTGCAGGCTGTGGTGAACGAGACACGCGAGGGGGATGCTGCAGCACTTGCGGCGGAGGTGGCCAAGCTGCAGCGCGAGCTGGCGGCGGCACGCATGGTGGCTGGCCGGGTGCGTGGGCTGTGCATGCTCCTGTGTGCATGCTTCTCAACCTGGGCTCTTCCAACTGACCTTGGCAGGCAACAGAAACCCAAGTAGCGTTGTGGCATGAGCACCTGAACGCGTTCTTCACGTCCCTGTTTGTGCACGTGCGCGCCGCAAAAGCGCTGGCAATGTACGAGCATGCGATGCCATGGTGCTGTGATCGCACTTCATGGTTGCAGGCTGCGGGACCTGGTCCTGGTGCCGGACCACGCACTCCACTGCGACATGAGATCCATGAGGCCAGCAGCCGCGTGGCCGCCCCCCAGGCTGCAGCTGCCCTGGCCAAGCTGGCTGAGGTGGTCAGGATCAATGGGGAGCTGGAGGAGCGTGAGGCGCAGCTGCGCACACATGCAGCCGGCTTGCAGGCGTGAGTGTGGCTGCAGTGTTGCTTTGGCTATGTTCTATGTTGCAGTGCTGCCAGTACACAGCAAGGTGCTGCATGGTGTGCACGCCAAACAAAGGGTTTGTGCAGCTCTGTGTGCGTGCGGCAGGTGGTTGTTGACCGGAAAGAATGTTTTCAATGCTGGCAGCAGCCAATGCACAGGGTTGATGCAACACCTCTGCCAACACCTCATCTCATCTTTGGTGTCACAGGGAGCGTGATGCGCTGCAGCACAGAGTGGCAGCTCTGATGTCTGACAAAGCAGCGCTGGAGGGCGCGCTGCAGGACGAGCAGGCCGCTAAGGCCGCGTCAGACGTGCTGGCAGCTGCAGCGGAGGCGCGCGCCACTGAAGCAGAGGCACGTGCTGCTGCGGCTGAAGCACGCGCAGCTCTCACTGAGCGCCAAGCCACGGAGGTGCGTGCGGCGCTGGAGGAAGCACAGGCGAGCGAAGCCAGGGGCACGGCGCCATCTGCCCCAGATGTCAGGGATGCGGAGCGGCGGGCAGCGGAGGTGCTGGCCCGGGCGGAGGTGCTGCAGGCACAGGTGGCGGAGCTGCGTGCGCGTGCAGAGGCTGCAGAAGCCCGTGCCAGGGCGGGCGAGGCGCGCATGGCGCAGCTGCAGCAGCTGGGCGCGGTGGCCAAGCGCGTGATCGCGGCGTGCGTCATCCCGCAGCTGAAACACTTGGTGCAGGCGGGCTCCATGCCGGCCTCGCTGCGTGAGTCCCTCGTGGGTGATGAGGAGGACATGGCCCATGCTGTGCGCACCTCCCTGACAAACCACCCCGCAGGGCGGGGCGACGCGGGTGTGGTGGATGCACGGAAAACGCCGCGTGGCACCCTCAGTGCAGGGGGCTCCAGTGATGAGGGTGGCAGTGACGACGCGGCCCTGGGTGCTAGCGACCAGCAAAAGGCTGGGCCGCGGCTTGGAAGCACGGCGGCCCTTGAACCTGTTGCAACCACCACGGCCATACGCGCGTCAGTGACTGTGCCCCAAGTGCAGCAGCACCCTGGGGACCCAGGGCTGGAGCATACGGTGTGTTCCCATGTGCCCCTGCAGCCCCTGGCAAGCGATGAGTCCGGGGATGAGAGCAGCAGCACGAGCGGTGACCAGGAGATGCCTGGTGCAGAGTACACCACCTCCACCTCCACCTCTGGCTACACCCACCTCCCAGGCGAAAGCCTGGCCAGCTTTGGCTACTGCCAGGCCCTGCCGCTGCCGGAGACGAGCTCCAGCGCTGGCAGCAGGGCAGGGAACAGCGCACGGAGCAGCATGGGCGACGGCATGACAAGCAGCAGCGAGGGCGCCGTCCGTGTGTCACTGCCCCTGCCTACGCCCGACGTGCTTGCAAGTGCCATGGCGTCCCAGCAGCAGGGCATGCCCGGGCCCTTGGGCCCTTGGACCAGCAGCCGCCACATGGAGGGCAGTAGCGGTGCGGCTACTCACCAGCCCGTGCGCAGGGAGTCCTGTGAGCAGGCTGTGCTGTCCATCCTGCACGCAGGGACACCTGTCAGCGGTGAGGCTGCGAGCGGTACGTCAGGCATGGTGCTGCCCGGGGCGGTACGCTACGCGGCCGACGACGAGGCGACGACGATCAGCGGGGGGAGCCTGATGAGTGGCGCACACATGATGAACAGCGTGGACAGGAGCGGTGCACAGCTGGAGGGGGGGCTCAGCCAGGGGGAGCCCACAGGCACGTGTGTGGCCGCGACGGCTGCCTCACTGTCCTCCTCTGATGCCTCCTCCATCTCACTCAGCGGGACGGCTGGCGGGACGGCAGTGGCAGGTGCCCGTGGCAACATGTATGGCGCTGGGGCAACGCCCGGGACAGCCGGCTCGGTGTGCCACAGCTGTGGGGGCAGCAACCTGCCTGCACACCCCCGTGGTGCCCCAGGCCGTGAGGCAGGGGCCGACTTGACTGGCACACCAGGCATGGGCAGCACCACACGGCCCCACCCGCTGCAGCTGCTGCAGCAGGAAGGCTGCGTGCCATTCCTGGCACCTTCGCCCAATGCACATGCCACAGCAGCGCCCCCTGCGGGGCCAGGAGCAGGCATGGTAGCAGCTCACCGCTTCAGCTTCACCAACGCATCCATGGACTCCACCTTCTCCCTCGCTGAGTCGGCCTTCTCACTCACCTCCTCCATGGCAGCTGCAGGCAACATGGCCCTGCGCCGCTCCGCCGCACTCAGCCCCGCGGCAGCTGCCGCGATCGGCGGCGCTACCCCCGGCCGGTCGTTCGGTGCGCAAGGCCCCGGTGGGCTGAGCACGCCGTGGGCTGTAGCTGCAGCTGCAGCGCGCCGCTCGCTGTCTCTGCACCGGGTGCCGGCGACGGCCTCGCCTGCGCCGCGGGCGTCGATGGGGACCGGCGGCGGTGCGGCAACACCTGCCAGCCTGCCGCCGATGCCACGGCCCGCGCCCCACACCGTGGGCGGCGCATGCACCCCAGCCTGCGCCCCAGTGGCCGCCCCAGGCAGCACGGGGTCTGGCAATGCGGCTGCAGCTGCGCTGTTGCCTCATGCCAGGTCACCTTCCCCCAGCCCTCTGGAGCCGCTGCGGCTGTCACTGCAGTCAGTGCCGCTGCTGCGGGCGCGCACGCTGTCGCAGGGGGGCCACAGGGGCACGAGTGGGGGCGCGTCCCCCGGCCCTGGATCTGTGGCAGGCTCACCCATGCCAACCGCACGGCTGTGGGGCGAGCAGAGCAGCGGGGGTGCGGCCACGTCACACGTCAACCGCTCCCCCAGCCCCACAACACCTCACAACGCCTCGCTGGCACAGCAGCAGGTGGATGCGCAGCACGCAGCGCCACTCACTCCTGTCACACCTTCTGCGCCGCATGGCGTGAGTGGCCAAGGCGGTACGGAAAGTGTACCGCCTGGTACTGCCATGGCGGGGCCAACTGTACTGCGAGCCAAGGTGGGTGGAGTGAGGGAGTGATGTGGCCCTGGGTGGTTCCTGGTTGCCTGGCCTGTGAAGTGTGAACCCAGCTGCCAGCAGCTACGCTGCTGGCTGTCCAGAGATCACACCCACAAGGATGCCCTGCTGCATGTCCATCCAGTCACCCATTGCAAACAACAATCGGCTGGCACGGTCGTGAAACAGAATGTAACAGTGCGTGCTGTTCACACATCATGTTGCTCATGCGGTACTGCTGTGGTGGCCAGGTGGCAGCGCTGCAGCAGGAGGTGCGGGCACAGGCAGAGAGCCACAC
Source organism: Haematococcus sp. NG2 (assembly GCA_004335575.1). Classification (NCBI taxonomy): domain Eukaryota; kingdom Viridiplantae; phylum Chlorophyta; class Chlorophyceae; order Chlamydomonadales; family Haematococcaceae; genus Haematococcus; species Haematococcus sp. NG2. The sequence continues at coordinate 475,923 of QAXD01000160.1, read as the reverse complement.
GTTTGACCAGGACATGCTGGGCCAGGAGCTGACGCGACGGCTGCAGGTTGAGGCATCGCTGCGTGCACAGCTGGAGCAGGCGGGGCAGGAGGCGCGCACGCTCGCGGGCCAGGTGAGCAGCATGCATTGCGCCCGCAGCCCAGACGGCATGCATCCTTGCATGCTGCACAGTGCGCACGTTGCACGTTGCTGCACACTTGCGAAAAATGTTTCAAAACGCGTGCTGCTCTATGCGGTCAGCACACCAGCCCATGGCCTCGGTGTGCAGGTCGGCCTGTGTGTGGGACATGTGCAGCCAGCAATGTCCCACAGTCGCACACCTGTGCCAGCAGTGCTGCTCGTGGTACCCCCCAGTGGTACTCCTCTACCGCCCTGCGCAGGTCGAGCAGCTGCTGGCGTCAAATGATGCACTGGGGTGTGAGAGTGCGGCACGGTCAGAGCGCATCGCGGAGCTGGAGGTGTGTGATGCCTTTTTCTGAACGACCTCCATTGGCTTGGCTCTGACGCTCCCTATCAGTTCATTCAGTTGGGATTGGATAGCATGCGGGATGGGGTGCAGCAGGAGCGGAGGGGGCAACTTGGACCACCGCCACCAAGCTTGAATATGTTGCATGTATCACACAAATGCTGCTGGGTGGGGCTGTGGCAGCTGCGCTGGGCTCCTGGGCTGACGATGTGCTGGCCACATCAGCGCCGCCACATCAGCGCTGCCACACCAGCGCCGCTACATCAGCACTGCCACGTCAGCGCTGCCACATCAGCGCCCGGTGACGCGTCTCACACACGGCGCACCACCCCACACACACACCTGTACGGCTGTCCCGCCGCAGGACGCCATGTCCCGCCTGTACTACCAGCTCCGTACCCTCACGACCGGCACCGGCACTGGCGCGGGAGGTGTGCGCGCGAGCGGCGGCCTGTCGGGTGCCCTGGTTGCAGCCGTGGGTGTGGGCAGCTCATTGTGTGCCTCCCCTCTGCTGGCCTCCTTGGACTTGGCCTCACCTGCCTCCCCCAACAGCTCGGCCACGGGTGCTGAGGCCAAGGTGTGTGGTTGGGGCCTGGGGACTGTTCTCCTGGGGCGGTGCCATGACTGCGCTGTGGTGCCACCTGCTTGGCACACTGGCCTTGTCAAACCATGACCATGCCAGGGGTGTCAAGATGCCGCACGGCACCACTGCAGCGCCCAGGTCACTGCCCAAGCAGTCTGAACCCGGCCCTGCCGTGCCTGTCGCCCAGCTGCTTTGAGCACCGCTGATGCCACACCCGCTGACAGCTGGGGGCGCGACCACGGCCCTGCGCAACTGCACCAACTCACTGCCGACACCTGCCGACATAACCAACTAACTGCCGACACAACCAACTAACTAGCTGCACCAACTAACTGCCACATCCTCCACTGTGCCTCCACGCAGATGGCGCGGCTGCTGGAGCTGGTGGGAGGGCAGATGCGCGGGCTGTCGCTGTACAACGCCAACCTGGAAGTGGCACTGCAGGCGGCGCAGGCAAAGCTGGTGGGGCTGGAGGAGGTGGCGGCAAAGCTGCGCGCGAGCCGCGAGGGGATGGGGCAGGAGGCGCACGCAGGGTGCGTCAGGGGGCGTGTGGCCTGTGGCGTGCATCGACTGCCGCTTCTCTACCATATGACCATATACCCTTTACGCATGCATGCACTCTCCCTCTCTACGTGTGCCTCAACCCGCATGCTCATGCCTCATGCGTGCCCCACACCCAGCATTATCATAGAGCTGGGTGATGAATGACGCGCTGGACGGGCTGGGTGTATGATGCACCTGGCTGCCCGCTGTACTGCGGTGCATCTCACACCGAGCTGCCCATGCGCGGCGGGCACTGTCCATGCACCATGTACTATGTATGGCATGCACCCTCCTCCCCATCATGGTGTCTGGCACATGGCCCCTCCTACAGCATGCCGTGTGCATGCCGCCAACGCGTGTGTGTAGGCGGTTTAGTTATGTTGCTGCCATACACCTTGCCAATGTTATGTTAAGTTACAGCTTTACACCTAACAAGCGCGTCGGTGAGCATGCAGGGGGTTTAGTGCAACAAACCCTAAACCGTAAACCCTTACAACCCTAGAACCCTGAACCCCGCGCTGTGTGCACAGCGGCAGCAGCTGGGCGCTGGGCGAGCAGACAGAGGCGTGGTACCTGGGCCAGCTTGAGGCGCGTGACCAAGCCCTGGCTGCGCTTCAGGAGCAGCTGGCTGGCACTGAGTACGCGCTGCAGGAGGCGCAGGTGGCCCTGCAGGTGTGCGGCAAAGTGTGCAACTGTGATCGATGAGAGTCACACAGCACATCCTGGATGAGATGGCATGTCTGCGGTCAGAAATGTGCGGGGGTGTGTGCGGGGGCGGCTGCGAGGGGAGGGGTGTGGCGCTGCAGAAGCAGCGGGGGTGGTGTTGGGGGGGTATTGTGGGGGCGGAGCAGGAGCGCCGGGCGGAGCACTCACACACACCGGGGCCGAGCATTAGGGCCACCCTCCCACTGTTTGGTCATTGGCGATGCATGCAAGCTTTGACCGTGCTGAGCACGGCTGGAACAAGCTCCCCAACGTGCGGCGCACAACAAACCCTCAAGAAACGTACTAACTGCACGACGGGTCCGCCCTGCGCGCCGTACTGGTGTACCGCTTGTGCGCCACAGCTGTACGAGCGGCAGGCGTCTGACCTGCAGCTGCAGCAGACGCAGTGGAGTGTGGAGGTGCAGCGCACGCAGGCGGCCAGCAACGCGCAGCACGCCAAGGACACCGCTCGCATCAGGTACAGTATGGTGGTGGGGCGGAGATGCGGATTAGATCGGGATTCGATTAGGATTAGATGAGGATTTGAAGAGGATTACAATCAGTGGTGGTTTGTGGGGCACGAGGACCTGAGGGTGCCTGTGAAGCCCTCAGGCAGTGCATGTGATGGGTTGGTACCCAGCCTCGTATCTCTGCAGGACACCAGCAACACCAGTCCGACTGCGTTGTGCTCAACACGCGCATGGCGTGTGGCGTGAGGTGGCTGGCTGTTTGGCCACCTGGACACGCAGGGAGCTGGAGGCTGCACTCGTGGCGCTCCACGAGCGTGTGGGGGAGCTGGAGGAGCATCTGACAGCTGAGCGCATGCGCGTGGCGGCCGCCCATGCTGCCGCGGCAGTTGCTGAGGCGGGCGTGAGGGCGGCTGAGTCAGCGGCCCGCGGGCGGGAGGCGGCCGCTGAGGCTGCGCGGGTGGCAGCAGCGGGGGCGGCCGCTGCCGCAGCGCGGGACAGCTTGGACAGTGTGGTGGGGCATGGGGGGAGTGATGGGTCGTCTGAGGCGGGTGTGAGGAGCAGCAGGGGGAATGCGGAGGACGTGGACGGGGGCGGGGGCACAACGCATCGCAGCGGCAGCGCGGGGGCATACACGCACCGGTCGCACGGCAGTGGCGGGGGCAGGCGTGCAGGGGGTGGCAACGCCCACACACCAGCATTCCTGCGCAAGGGTGAGCGCATGCCTGCCTCCCCCCTCCCCCTCTTCCAGAGCATCAAGCCGCCGCCACAGAAGGGCACGTGGGCGCAGCGCTGGCTCACCAAGCAGCCGCGCGGGCGGGCAACAAGCACAGGCCTGCATGCGGGGAGTGTGGGCAGCAGCGGGGTGTTGCACGCAGCACACAGCGCGGTTGCACTGCTTGTGTCGCCAGCCAAGCGGCCGCGTGGCAAGGCATACGTGGTGGTGGCAAGGCGGGCTGTGGGGGGCAGTACAGTGGGGAATGGGGGTCACACAACACGCACTGTACTGCCGGAGCAGTTGGCATCCGGCAGCAGCCGCCACCACAGCACACAGCTGTAGCGCAGGAATGAGCTGGACCTTGCAATAACCTGCAGAATCAGCTGGGTGTTTCTTTCCTGGTACGCAGGATGCGGTGAGTACAGCTGTCATGCTGGTATGGTTCTGTGTAACAGCAGCTGTGCGATTGTCTGTGCTGGCAGAGGTCACTGAGGCATCCAGCCTGCACAGGTGCCATGGCTCACTCAGCATTATGAGGCAGGTGGGGGCGCTCCCATTGCTTTCGTCTGGTGTTACATAGTAGACAAAAAGTGCAGCAAACAGCCTCCACTTCATCCTGGTTCAGCAGCACCAGCACCGCCAGGCGAAGCGCGTTGCACCCACCCCCACCTTGGCAGCTGTACCGCCGAGAACCTGCCTGTGCCCAGCACACATGTTTCAGCTGCCAGTACACAGGATGATACCAGAACCCATATTGGGGCCTGAAGGTCGAGGCACGCGCACAACAGTTCTGGCTGCTGTCCCTACCAACTGCTACACGCAGAACATCACTTATCATAGGCGCACCCGCCCATGTGGCAGCAGCACTGGGGTGCACACAGCGAGGTCCAATGTGCAGCAGGGCAGCACACCACAAGTCAAACCCCCTAGCCACACGCATGAATTACTCCAGGGATTAATGATACAAGCCCGAGAGAAGCACCAGCCAGTTTGCGAAATGTAGAAGCTTCACCAAAATATTGTGTCGCATACGCTGCAGCAGCAAATGTGGGCTCTTTGCATGTGGGCTCAATCTCTGCCTGCCGCCCGGCCAGGGCACACATGGCCTTGAGCAGCAAGGCATCAGCCCAATCTCAATCATGTCCATACCTCCTGAATGCATGAATGTCCAATCTAAGCATGCATAAGGGCCAGGAAAGCAAGCCTGCCAAATAAAGTGGGACTGCGCACGCATCACACACGTGCACTCCACCCCTGCCCGCTGCATTCACCATGGGCTTATTAGGAAAAGCGGCAAGGGCTGGGATGGTCATTGTTAGCAGTAGAGGAGGTGGTGGTGGTGTTGGGTGTGGTGGTGATGATTCCTGGCCAGTAGTTTGCCACAGGAGAAGGGGCGGGTCAAGGGTGAGGCGTGGGCCGAGCTTGCTGTTATGTGGCGACACAGCCTGCCCAAACCCTGCAGCTGCATTCACCCTGGAGCAGATCAGCCGCCAGCTGGCACCCGGAGGCAGGCGGGTGACACCGTGCTGCCTTTTCCAGCAGGCAGCTGTACATAGCTTCAGCAACTGCTCACGTCTTGGGCTTCTTGTTGTCTGGGGGCATGGGGGCCAGCGGGGGCTGTGGCACCAGGCCCACTTGGGTGGCAGTGGAGGTTGACACCATGAGGCTGGAGCCCCCACACTTGTTGCTGTAGTAGGCCTCCACCACGATGAGGTAGTCCCTGCCTGACCGGGCCCAGAAGCCCACCTTGGACTGCACGCCACCCGCGCAGGAGGAGCCGTCGTCGTTGAAGGCGATGAGCGCCTGTGGGCGGCGCGCACAAGGGCAGGGTGAGGGTTTAGTTGCTTCAGGGTTCAGGGTTTAGGGTGTAGGTGAGGCACTGCTTGGCTGCCAGAGGGCGTGATGGGGCAGTGCAGTGCCAGCCACACACGCCTGACCAACGCACAGCAACCAGCACATGGGGCGGCAGCGCTTGCCAAGCTGCCAGCACACAAGGCTACCAGGCCTGCGATCCATGCACCCACCGCGCTCAGCTGCGAGCTGCTCCCTGAGCACAGGCTCGTGGCGCCTGTTGTCGGCGCCTGGTACACAAACAACATGCTGTCCCATGCAGCGCCCGTGGCAGGCGTGCACACATCGAGCGTGACGAAGCGGTCGCCTGCAAAGTCGCCCTTCAGCAGGTAGGTGGTGTCATTCGAGGGAGCAGAGCCGATGGCGTTGGTGGTGCCCCGGTTGGCGGTCCAGCAAGTGGAGATGGACCCACCATACACGGTGGGTGCTGCACCACGCCCCAGGCCCGTGATCTGGATCGGGGCGCGGCAGTTGCCTGCAGCCAACATGCTGTCGGGCGGGGAGGGCGGCGGGGGGCCAGTGATGTTGAGGGTCAGGGCGGCCGCACCACAGCCCGTGGTGCTCCAGCCTTCCACCACCAGCAGGTAGTCCACGCCCTGGAGCGCAGCTGCGTGTGTGCGTGTGTGTGCGCGCGCGTGTGCGTGTGCGTGTCGGGGCCGTGGGGAGGGGGG
>QAXD01000160.1:456979-467280 GCA_004335575.1 Haematococcus sp. NG2 | reverse complement strand
GGGCGGGGGCGGGGGCGAGATGGCCGCATCCACTGCCTGCGTGTTCATCAGGATGCTGGCACGCACCTCCTGGAACATCATGTCAGAGAACTGGTTCACACCTGTGTGTGCACATGGCCACGTGCAACAGCCCAAACTTGGTGGCCGGGCCTCATTCACGCATGTCACACTCGCATGTCGCGCAGCCGCTGCTGCAGGTACCACTCCCAAGTGCGTTGTGCAAAGGGCAAGCGCCTGGCTAGAACACGCACACCCTCACAGGACAGTTGCAGGCGGTTCAGCACAGCAAGTCAGAAGGCACACAGCTGACGAGGCAGCAGAGGCGGCGAGCAAACAGGGCTGCAGGCATCACCTCAGCCGCCCGGCGGCATGCAAACAAGTGAGAAAAAACATACGCAGAGAGTGCGTGCTACGGCACGCACCAGCAAAGGAGGTTGCATTGGGGTCCAGGTTCTGTGCCGCGATCTGCGCCAGGTTGTCCTTAAAGATGCTGAACCGCTCCTGCGCCACCTGGTCGTTGGGGTAGCTCTTGGACGCGGTGGCCACAAAGGTGGCAAAGATGTTGAGGGGGGCGGTGCCGGTGGGCTGCAGGTGCACGCGGCGAGTGCGGTTTTATGTGAGCGAGTTTGTGTGCGGCCACGAGCTTGCGCATGTGTGCACGCCCTTGTGTTTGAGTTAGTCGGCGCAGCTGGTTTGGTGCTTTAGGGGAGTGGCTTGGCATGGTGCGCGCTGGCGAACATATTCACACAGTGTGCCGACCATGGCACGATTTTAAAGGGCCAGAGTGAAGGCGTTTGAAAGTACAGCCACTCATCAGCTCACTCACGTCAGCCAGCGCCTGCTGGATTTGTTGTGCTTGTGTGACCGCCTCAGACTTGGTGGTCACACCATTGCCGGCGGCCTGTTGTGTGACGAGCCACGTGCTGATGTTGGAGGGGTTCTGTGCTGCAACCTGCAGATCAGGTACAGCACGGCAGGGGCACAGAGGGTTGGCCAAGACGAAATGTTCAGTCTGAACGCCAGAATAGCATGCCCTGCGGCTCAGCTGCCATGAGCTGGTCTAGCACAACACCCGAGGACTGCCAGCATATGATAACCCTGAGTAGGCGCAGCCGTATGCACAATATGTGCAAATATAATCCCCTCCCCCTCCTTCCCACCAGGTCCCCACCTGCAGCGAGTTGATGAATGGGGTGTCATTGTTGTCCTTGTTCTTGAGCCCAACACCTAGGCCCACACCCAGGCCAATGCCCAGCACACTGCACACGGCGAGGATGACGCCCACCCACAACCAGCCACGGCCACCGCTCGGTGGGGCACCCTTGACAGGCCCATCGCCATCCAAGCCCTTCTGGGAGTTGGTGCGGAAGGAGGAGGCGATGCGCTGCAGGATGGGCTGAGTGCCCATCCAACTGGTGGCGGTTGCTGCCGCGCCACCAGCGGCCATGGGCGCAGCCTGCGCGATGAATGATCATGTGCAGGTGTCATGGTGATGACAGCAACAGTGAGTTTGGCTAGTGGGCTTGATTGATTGTGTGCAGCTGCCGTGCGCTTGGTGTGGCCAGGCAGGAGTACGTCATATCACTTAAATCGCAGTTCAGCTATGCGTGTGGCTCCGGTCAGCACGGCCCATGGCCTCACTGAACGAGTGGCATCTGCCCTCATGCTCACACTGGGCAATGTGACCACGGCAGGCGCAAGGGTTTAGGATTTAGGGTTTAGGGTTTAACGCATCAGGCACGGCACACACCCCGCGTTGTGCGCGCACGCTGATGGCCGAGTGCTCCACTGCTGCTCCGGCCATGAGAGGGGCGGCTGCAGCCACCAGGTGCGCCTGGGCCTCAGGTGGGGGAAGGGGTGCGGGTGCGATCTTACGTGCCCCTGACATGGACAGCCCAGAGCGCGAGGGCCCTGAAGGAGTGATGTGGCCTCCGGCTGACTGGCTGGGGCTGCGCCGCACGCCGAGTGCTGCCAGCAACCCGCCATGGGTGGACTTGTGCGCAGAGTTGCCACCCTATGCAGCATGCAGCAGGGGGGTGCATGAGAGTGCCATGTGGCACATGTCTGTCATGATTAATGGAGGGGGTGGTTGCACGTCGTGAGTGGCGACGGCAACCCCGGCACACAGACACCGCTGCTGGCCTCTGGCTTGCTTCTGAATGCCAATGGCGCGTGTCGATATGGGCAAGACGTGGGGCATATGGTGCATGCTCACAAGGTTGGCTGGCCCAGAGACAGCACGGCAGGCACCAAACAACCTGATCAGCCCCAGGCCTCACCTCTAGCCCACTGGCGCGTGCAGGTTGGAGGGCAGGAGGCGCCTCTCCGGGATCATCCACGGGATCTTTCCCTGTTGACGCCATTGTTATTTCTTATCAAGACTGGCGATGATGAAGTCAACTTGAACATCCTGAGCTGCGTCACACACAAAAATGGGAACCCGACCTTCATTCGACCTGCCAACCTCTATTTACGGCGGTAGTGGTACTATATGAAGTGCAGGTGCGTGCATGGCATGCACTGCCTCTTGGCAGACCTGATCCCCTTAGAGCCTCAGACCTTGTACTTCGCAGACTGCCATGTGCAACATCCCACCCCCAGAACAGCCAAACTGCAAGCAAGCGCCCGTAGCCCCAAGACGATCAGCATAGCTTAAGCATGGGGTTGGTGCTGCTGTTTGGTGCTCTTTCAGAGCGCGAGGGCTGCTGATGCGTGCGCGCTCTGTTTGCTCAGCACAGTGTTGTTGACATGATGCCCCTTGGCTTCCTTTGTGCACGCATTGGAAGCATCTTGCAGGGAAAGCATGCGGCAGTCACGCATCTTACAGAAGAGGTATAATCCCCACCTTGGCAGCAGCAGCAGACAAGTTCATTTCAGACCTGAATCACAAGTGGTTGACAACTAAACTGTTATTGCTGGCTGACCCACTTATGCAGTGAGCAGTGATACCCAGTCCACACCTTGACCATACTTAGCCTCTCTCACTTGTAGCACATCAGACTCTCAGACTGTGCGGCGCTTGGGATATGCCATGTGCCTGCGTGAGCAGCCACCAGGCCATCTATGCAAGCACGGGCGTGCCCTTCGTGCGCACCCAAACTGAAATAAACACACCGGCCTCGTGCATTCTGCATGCCCTCCAGCACCATATGCAGCTTCTCAAGGTCAGCAATGACAGATGCGCCAGTGCCAGCGCTGTTCCAAACAAGGAACACCCCTTCACAGATGGAGGGGCAAATGAGCACGGCTGCAAGCCAAAAAAACAAGCCTTAGGGTACGATGCCTCATCCTGCAGTTCTCTGCGCAGCTCCAAAAACACAGCAAAAGGCCCAGCCAAGACGCATGCATGCTGCACCGCTGCTACTACGCGGACGACACCTCTGCATGCATCCCAATGCTACCACGAACGCTGAACACAACCAAGCCCAGTCCAGCACATCCTCAGCAGAACTCAGCATGACAGGCGGCAGCGCGTGTTGAGGATGCACATGGTGTGCCCGCACCCTGTGCTGACGTGCCCGCAGCAGTACTGCGCAAAACCTGGGGTCAATTGACCAGGGCAATCCAGCAGGCACGTCATGCAGTTCTCTCCAGCCCACGCATCACACACGCCATCGCCACAGCCCCTGTATGGGGGGTTGCATACTGGTGGTGGGGCCCTGGCAGGAGGCGGGAACAGTTGGCCTGGGAAGTTGGGGTACCCCTGGAAGGGTGGTGGTGGGGACTTGGGAGGGGGCGGGGGCCTTAGCGCAGGTGAGGGAGGTGGCAACCTGCAGGGTGGGGGCATCAGTACAATCCGTACATACATATCGCAATGCGCGTTGGATGGCGCGAGTGTGCGGGTCCCATTGCCTGCTCCAGCACAGCCAAGGCTGTCTTAGTGACGAGCAGTCAGGCATTCCACATGTCCACTGGCGCAACAGCCAACCCACAACTACGGAGCATGCACTGCCACCACACGGCTACTCACAAAGTGCCTGGGAACAACGGCGGCGAACGGATCTCTGGGGGTGGGGGTGGTGACTTGGGAGGTGGTGGGGAAGGCGAGGGCGGTGGTGGTGATGCAGCTCCTTGAGGAGGAGGTGGTGAGAGCCAGAACCATGGGGGAGGGGGAGGAGGATTGCTGCGAGGGGGCGGTGGCTTTGGGGATTTGGGAGGGGGCTTGGGCTTCGGAGGCGGTGGGCGTGGCTTGCCTGGAGGCGGGCTCTTAGGTGGTGGGGGGCCCTTCTTAGGCGATGGTGGCGGCTTTTTGGGAGGGGGTGAAAGCTTCGGTGGGGGCGTGCCGGCTGCATCATCCAAGGTCTTGACAAAGTTGAGGGAAGGGTAGAAGGCGAACAAGTACATGCCGCATGGTCCCGCGCCATCGCCTGTCATAGCGATGCGTGCATAGCCGCTCTCGCCCCAGTTGGGGCCCCAGCTGTTCTTCACGATCCAATACCGTTCGCCAATCGTGTTGTAGCCGACCTGTGCAGCACACCCGCATCACAACATGACAGTGAGAGCACGTATCTGGGGGCCTCCAAAACAACGTGGCAACAGGATTTGTGGGTAAGTGGACACACACTCTACTTCATAGCCTGTGCTCTCTGTACCATGCGTGTTCCAAAGCACAGGATCAGCGGATAAACGGGCATGCACATCCAAGCACCAGGTGCCCGGGTGAATGGCGGGTTGTGGTGGTGCATGGGGCTCGCAGCCGGGAACGGTTCTCACCAGCAGCAAAGCATGGTTGATGTACGCAGGGCAGTTCAATGCGGGAAACACGCCGCCACCGTAGTACTGGAAGTTCCTGTCCGCGTTCCAGTACACCACAACCGGCTGCGTGGCCACGATCTGTGTGCGATACAGGCAGTACAGGCAGTACTGGGGTGTGTGTGCACGCATGGCCAAGCAAGGATGATGCTGGGATGGCCAGCACATGGGCATTGGCACCGTTTCAATGCTGCACGGCATTCCAGCACAGGCACAGAACAGTGCGATTGATACTGCACTACACGTACCGCCATCAGTGTTGCCTCACTGCGGGACGGCAGTACGCGCACCGACCCACTGGCCAACTGCACCACCTGCCCTGCCTTTGTTTTTCCCAGTATGTTTGCATTGCAAAAGCCGGTATTGCCCGTGTAGGGCCATATCTTTTCGGTCGTCTGGTTGAAACGAGCCACATAGTTGAACACCTCATCTGCCCTGTGAGCATATGCAAGGCAATCAAAACGGTTGGCTGGCTGTTTGGGCCGGTCACTAGCCAACATGACAGGAACTGGACTCAGTACCAGATCTTGCAGGGTGTTGAACATCAGATGGAAGAGCCACGCAGTGTGAGCAAGAAGGTAACTTCACCGCTCCTGGGTGCACGGCGCAAGCACGCACCAGCCGCCGCTGCAGCCTGCCGATCCAAACCCGTTGCGCGCATTCACACACGACACCATGTGCTGCTCCGACAGGTCCAGCGCTGCAGCGGCCTGGGCAGGCTTGTGGATGAGGTACGCGCTCTGTGTGCACACACCCACACGGCCACCGATCTGTAACCATGAACACAACTGAGGTTTTACTGCATGTTCCACGTGAGGAACCAGCGTGGGGCGACAAGCATGTGCATGCTCCCTCGCTGAGGCAGGGTGCACAGCTGGTGTTGCGTGTGCAGTGCAGTTTCGCACTGTGCGATGTGGAGTCACAGCAGCATTTTTTGCAAACCAGGGGGCTCATCTGATGCACCCCGCGTCGCCATGGCCGCGCACCTCAATGGCCGCTGTGGCTGAGAAGGCCCAGCACGAGCCACATGAGCCCTGGTTGCGTGGCGGAGTGACCTTGCCTGCAGCCCGCCAGTCCACTGCTAAGGGGAGTGTCTGAGGCACGCAAGACAAACAACACGCAATGTCAGCATCGCCCATTCTGGCCGTACACAACCTTGGCTCTGAGCTTATTGCCAAGCTATCCACAGGCCACTGGAGGGCCGAGCTGATGTGTAGGCCAGTCTGTGCGCTCAACAAGCTGCAGTCAGGGTCCCCATTGCAAGCTTATGCACGTTTCTACAATGCACAGCACAAGCAGAAGCCGACCAGCAGGTTCCCACCCACACCCCTGGACCTGCAGGTTGCTCAGCTGCACCTGTGCACTGTCATGCCCTGGTGCATCTCTAAGATAGCAGGCAGCGCCCCGCATCGCACCTGCAAGCTCCTGCGCTGGCTGGCATCGTCCGTCTGCCCGCTAATGGCACCAGGCGGCAGCTGCCCTGTCTTGTCCGACATCAGCACCTGCCCCCGGAACTGGTCATAGCTGAGATCAGCAAACTGGTTGCCGCTGGCCCAGTCCGCGCGTGAGGCATCGAGGTTCACTTTCACCACTTCACTCATGAAGGTCTTGAAGTTGGCATACGCCACGTTCTCTGCACGTGCAGTACGGACACGTGCAGTACGGACAAGTGAGTTGTTCAATCCTGCATTCGGGGCCAGGAGCCTGGAGAAAGATGCAAAGGCCGCCGAACCACTGCCACTCACCTGCTGCCTTGTTTGCATACTTTTTACCAAAGTATGCTTTCCAATCGTTGAACATAGCCATCATGCGCTGGTCATTCTGCGTGCAACAGGTGTGTTGGGCCGATGACATCAGTGCCACCAGGCATCTGGCAGCCTGTGCTGCATTGAAAGCCCCCGGATGTGATTGTTTCCTACAAGCCCATGCTGCACCATATCATTATGCTTGTTTGCTTCACTGCTTGTGTTGCAGTGTCCGACCTGGCGCAACCTTGGATGCTGTACAATGGAGCATTGGATGTGCCACAAGTCCATGATCGCTGACTGTTGCCCAGTGTTAAACAGGCTGGCTGCTGGGGCAGGCTGTGCACACCCACCTGAGGGCTCAACGGTGAGCTGCCCACCCCGCCCTGGACCACGAGAGACTGATGCATTGCATCATCCTTGTTCGTCGCAGTCTGCGCAGTGTGGAGTACTCAATGAGAGCAAGTCAATGGCCACGATGGTGGCAGCGAGTGTTGATGCCTGAGGGGCACACACACATGCCTGGCTGTCCTGTGTGCAAGCACATGGAAGGGTGTTGCATGGTGGATGGCCAGGTTGCAAATCCAGCCCCAGCCATCATTTGCTCACGATTTGCCACGAGCGATCCCCAAGGGCATGTCCACTGAGCGCGGCCAGCGCGTAAACCAGCAGCGAAATGCGACTGCTGACCTGCATCAGTCCTGCTGCAAGGCCCTCAGAGCTCAGGTTTGTTAGAATTGCTCAAGCCAGCGCGGGTCGAAATGCCGGAGCCCATGGCGTAGAAATGAAAAGACAATCTGAGGGCGGGCGCAGGGTTGAGGTCAGTGCTATGATACAAACGCAAAAATACAAATCATCAGGAGACACCGACATAAGCGGCGCAATGCTCATTGCTTCTGAATCCTCATCTTACCACTGGCTGTCACAGCTGGGGTGGTAGTGCAGCTTCTCACCAACCCCCAAAGCACTCCGAGACGCAAGATTAGCAAGAGGAACCGATAAGAAACATGGAACGCCAGCCGTGCCTATTTTCCGGCAAGTCTGACTGAGGCAGTTGTGACATCTGTGACATTTCGTAGCGTGAACAAGGCCTTGCTTCTCACAACCCGATCGCTACATGTGTCTGCTGATAATGCCAGGTGGTCCTCATAGTCCACGCTTGTGATGGCTCATATGCCAGATGTTGCTGCTGCCGTGCCACCTCATAGTGGCCGCTGGTGCATACCTCTCAAATATCAAAAATGCATGCCTGTAAACCTTACACTTCCTCAATTTCATCGTGCACATAATTACAGCTAAGCACAGAGCTCCTCAGCTGCTGGCCCTCAGTGGGGTTGTTATGTCGCCACAGCAGGAAAGCATGGTAATGATATTATGATGCGCAGCTATCCTATGCAGTGCAGTCAGATAGGACTACAGTACTGACAATAATATCACATACCCAACATGGACCATGTGGCTTGTGTCATCATGGGGCCAGACACATCTTGGTATCCCAAAATGCATTGCACACCCCTTGTCCAACCTGTACCTGTCTAGCATTGCACTCCTGGCTGAATCGCAAGCTCCATGCACAATCCTCCACGACCATGTCCCATGCCTTACTGCCCTGCTGCCTGCTGCAACGTCTTGATGCGCTGCGCTGCCTCATTGATGTCCTTGATAAGCTTGTTGCGTGCAAACATGGGGAGGATGTAGTTGGAAGCGAGTCCAAAGATGACGAACATGAAGGATTGTGCCAGCTGCAGCGAAGCCAGCAGACACAATTCGTACAAAAGAGCGTTATTGTGATGTTATGCGCCTCAGGTTGGGCCACCGGTATGCAGCATGCACCTGATGTTGTGTACCCACCAGCTTCATGTCATAGTCCTTGTCTGCCTTAGCGATTGATGAACACAAGCAAATGAGGGCAACGAATGACAAGATCTTGATCTGCATTAAGGATTGGTGTTGATGTGACATGACCACGAAGTCAACACCACATCATGCATGCAGCACGCGTGCCCGCATGCCACACACACGCACACACCGCAAGCAGAACATGCAAGCAGGGAATCGGTTGAAGAAGGATCATGCAATGCCTCAATCATCAGGAGATGCTGTTGCCAGGCAATCCTCATGCAAGTGAGCAGCAAGATGCTACATTGAGAGTTGTGTGCATGGCACAGACGCACCTTCATCAGCACTGCCAACATGCCAATGATCATGGCTGCGACTAGAGATAAATCTGGGAGCTGCAGCAGGTTCATAGGCATGCAAGGGTGTCAGCGTCGCAACCATGCATGATGGCCCATGATGCAAATGCATGCAGCTCCATTCACACATTGCATCATGCTAACTCGCACCTGCTTTTCTGGATCAACTTGAGCTCGTGCAAACTTAACCACATCTTGCTCCCTCCGTGGATCACCAGAGACTGCCTGCTGACCCTGCGTGTATCCAACAAACAGGCACGGCCGCAGAGTCCATACACATAATGATTTGAACTCAGGCCAGTGCCGGTCCCAACGACTGTTCCATACCCTGCTGCTCAAAGACATGATGCTCCGCGCAAGTAGACGCTCTACAACGTGATATTACGGAACAACAACAAGTTGTGTCTTCAATATTTAAGCCTGTAGCCAGTTCATCACGATGCAGGTACTGACATGTATTGGAAACCTGATGTGTATGAGCAGTATGACACACTTGCGCAGCCCCTTGCTGTACATGGACATTTGATAAGCTGAATGCAATCTAAAGGGCAATGTTGCGAGCTCAGCCCAGCGCACTTTTGGTTCTCTGCTGGCACGTGGCACTGGCTTCTGTAACAACGTGGCAGAAGCACACCCGCACCCCTTCCTGCGTGGCTGCATTCGTAGACTTTACACTCAAATGTGGGTACGGTGTCAGCATCGCCCTCCAGATCCTCCCTACACAACGCATGAGGTTACAGTCGGCACTGATGCCTGTTGTTCTGCGTGACCAGGACGAGTAAATCCCTGTACTACAGCAGCTCAGTAGCAGGAGTTGTAAGCAAGAGCGGAAGCCGTACAGGTGCGCACACGTGTTCGTTCTCCAACAGTAGCAATACCCAACTCAGCTAATCGGTCCTGTGTTTCCAGGGCCACCAGCAGAATCGTGGCTAGAAGCATGGTTATAAGCCAAGGAGCAATAGGTTGTGTTCAAAAGCAGTCATATGTGGCAACGTGTGCGCATGGAACGCGGCCTTCTAGCCTCATGCCCATGCTGTCGGCCGCGGTGCCTCTGGCAGCATCGGTGGCAAGCCCATGCCAGGCCCTGTGTGTGGCAGTTGGCCTCCATGTGGCAGTCCCAATCCCACTGGGGCCCCCACCCCTGGTGGCACCACCCCCACAGCAGCCATTGCCGCCATACCTGCTGCGGCTGTCGAGCCAGATGCTGCCGATGCCACACCCTCCTGTGTCTGTAACAACAGCGCTGCACTCTCCGTGCCCGGCTGCACACGCAGCTGTGGCATTGGGGGCATGTGTCGTGTGTGGTCCTCAGCAACGTGCTTGAAGTCTGGCACCTGGTATGGTGGCATGCCCAGCACCGAGTGCGCGCGCACAACCTCTGCTAATGTTTTCTTGTTATCAGCCAACAGCTTGGTCAGCCGCATCTCCAGCTGCTGCACCTGTGGGTGCCAAGGTTACAGGTGCACGCAGCTGACTCAAGCACTTGCATTCACCCTTACGCCCAGCACTTCCCAACCCAAGCCATGCAATCGCCCATGCGGCTGCTGGCAAACACAGCAACAAGGTCCCATGCTGTGAGCTTGGCACCTGCCCCACACCTGCCCCCCCC
>QAXD01000160.1:403761-454657 GCA_004335575.1 Haematococcus sp. NG2 | reverse complement strand
GTGTATAAGAGACAGCCCCCCCCCCCACCACCACACACACACAACACACACACCTCGCCGCTCATCTCCATCGACCATGTGCACAGCTCCTTGTTGTCTGCTGCCAGGTCCGCCACCAGCGCATTGACTGCCTCCTGCTCCTCCTGTGCAGCCGCCAGCTTGTGCTCCAGCTCGTTGGTGTACGCAAGCTTGCGCTCCTTGGACTTGGCGGCGCTCTGTGGTGTGTTGCAGCGTGATGTGATGTGAATGCGGTGCGGATGGTAGTAACACAAATGTCGTACAGTGGCTGAGGACACAACTTGCCTGGTGTATAATTTAGCATCATACAGTTCGTACCCAACATCGTGGCACACTGTGAAGGTCCTTTGGTACAACAAAACAAGGCAGCATGCCGGGCTGCCACCACCACACAAGGCAACAGCCGATACAATGAAACCCCTGGCCCACCCTCGAGAATATACCTGGCGGTTGGCGAGGATGCGCTTCACGCGCTTGGGGTCCAACAGCATGAGCTCCCGCTCACTCTTCCCGTTGGTGCTGGCGCTGCCTTTCTTCATGGCCGTGCTTTTATGTGGTTTCAGCTCCTTGGCCACCGCGGCTGCCTTTTGCGCCTGCGCATGCTGCGCGCCATGCGTGAGCCCATGCGTGTGCGCATGCCCGCCGTGGGGCGCAGCCACAGGCCCTGTATGCCCCGCTGCCCGTGCCTTGCGTGCAGCAGGTGCTGCGGAGGTGGATGGTAGGCTGGAGCCATCCAGGCTCAGCCGCCCCCCTGACATAAGACCCTGGCCATCCATGACCTCCGCTGATTCCAGCTTCACCCCGCTGATCAGGCCAGCTGCAGGCATCTGCATTTGCCCAGGCAGTGGCAGCTGTGGCGTGCCGAACATGTGTGGTGGCGGTGGCGGCTGGGGAGGTATTAACCCTGGGTGGGGTGGTGGCTGTGGTGGGCGCATCAGGCTGCTGGGCTGCATCCCAAGGAGCGTGGCTGGGTGCGACTGTGGCGGCAAGGGCGGTTGCAGCGGCTGGTGCAAGCCTGTGCTGATGACTGGTGCACGAGGCGGTAGGTGAGGGGGCTGATTCAGCTCTTGGTCTGTTTCCGTCCCCGTCCCTGTACCCTCCTCGCCCTCCTCCCCCTCCTCCTTCAAGAGGGATGTGTCCAGCAGGCCGCTGGCCCGCTGGCCACCCATGCCCTGGACCCCTGGCTGCAAACCCCATGGGTGCTGCAGCACCATCTGCATGTCCGACACGGCATGCGACCTGCTGCGTGCGTGCCGCGCCCTGCTCCAGTCCACATCCATGCTCTCTGCACCCGGCCCTGGAATGGGCGGCTGCAACAGCCCTGGAGCCTCAGGCCCCGGCACCTGCAATACGACAGGGGCGTGTGTGCTTGCTCCCAATGGAACCTTCCCCCGTTCTCATGGTAACCTGGTCAACCCTGTGCATGCAAGCGCACACCTGGGACCACTTGATGGCACACGCACACACCTGAAGGGCCCCAGGTATCTCTGGCTGAGGTATTGACGTTGACAGGAAGGCCCATGTGTCACTGTATGCCCTGTGTCCAAGCAATCAAGAGGCACATGTGTGCATTTCCATGACGCGTGCATTGCGGTGCGAATGTGCCAGCAGGTCAAATGATGCACAGCTGCTTTCGATCCCGCGTACAATGCATTACTTGCCTTCTGTGACGTGGCCTAGAAGCACCACCATCTTGCGGCAGCTGCATGCACGAGGAGAGCAGAAAGGTATCTGCTGGGAACATGCTTAGGCCAGGGCCATGCACGGTCATCATGCAAGTCAAAGAGTCGCAATTTCACCGAGGAGGTGACTTGCCTGAGGCAAGCCAGCGCCAACGCCGTTGATGCTTGCGGTGAAGATGCTGGAAGATGACTCCTGCGGAAGAACCTCGCCCTGCCGTGGGTCCAGGGGCATATAGCCCCCGCGAACGTAGGTGCTTGCACTAAAGAACGACATACTCGAGCGATTCAACCCATGCTGCGACGCATCAGCCAGCACTTGTGACCAAGCATCAAGGTTCGCAATAGAAGATACGAAGGGCAGCTCTTCAATCAAAACGCGAAAATCAAAACAGGCTGCGGAGTAATGAGGGAGGGAGTGAAAAAGACAACGCCCTTGCACGCATCGCCCACTATAGATCCTTTTTGTCTTAAAAATGTTGCGTGCAGTTGCACCTGCCCGTACTTCATGTGTGCGTGCTGCCCATCGCAGCGCAGCCCTGGTCGCTAAAAGGCCAATCATTGCATCACCCAGAGCACCTCTTACCTGCCAGGCATCAACAGAGGAGCAGCAGCCACAAACAAGCAACCCAACCACCTCCAGCCCAGCTCAGCCTACCACCTCTGCGCCTCAAGGCGATGCTAACAAGCCACTGATCCTGCAACAAGGCCAGGGGACAGCAATTGTGACGGGTGCTATCAGCATCATCTTTGGCGTGGCGTACTTGGTGCTCGTTTTCCTGCTGGACTCACGAGGCGGGGAGATGCTGCCTCCTCCTCCAGAGGCGTTCGGACCTTGAAGCTTTGTGGTGTGGTTTGCATGCGGGAACTTTGGACCAGGCCATGTCGTGGCCCACATGCGGCCATGCATGCGAGCAGCCTGCGCAAAGCAGCAATGACGATTTGGGGGGCATGCTCCGATGCATTCATGTGTTCGTGAGCTATTTTGATGGTTGGTGCATGGCAGCCTGTAAACCCTTGCAGTTGAACACATGCCCCTTGCTACCAGCACCAATACTTCATGGTTTAGCTGCCTGCTCAGCGTTTCAGAAGGCCATGAGCAGCTAAGCATCAATCAGCTTGTGTTGCATGGCAAAGTCTGCAGTCTGCAACCATGACCCAACCATGATGGATGTGTCCTGATACACACCTGCCTGCACATATATCCATTTTCACGAACATGGACAAACATGGA
Source organism: Haematococcus sp. NG2 (assembly GCA_004335575.1). Lineage (NCBI taxonomy): Eukaryota > Viridiplantae > Chlorophyta > Chlorophyceae > Chlamydomonadales > Haematococcaceae > Haematococcus > Haematococcus sp. NG2. Next base: position 451,726 of record QAXD01000160.1, on the reverse strand, counting down.
CGAATGCCATACCACTCAGGATGGCAGCATGGCAGGTGGGGAGCCTGTCTGCATGCCTAGGTTTCAACACAGTGGACATGAACCCAGCTGCAGGTTGCCCCAGCGGTCGGCAGGTTGACCTGCGCTGGCGGAGCATTCTCACTGACCGCCTGCATCTGTGTTGGTGAACAGGCTGTACAGGCCAGCAGCAACGACGCTCCTGTCTGTGCAGCAGCATTGGCCACCCTATACAGGTCCATGCGGACCACATCCAGTGGTCGTTGGCACTTCCTTGATGGTGGCGACACTGGCCTGTGTGGGCTGGGTGCTGTGCGCTGTGCAGCTGAGGTACTGCAGCGCTGCTGTGCCAGGCCCGTAGCGGTGGGCGGTGCTCCAAAGCAGGTGCTGTCGCAACACGCAAGGGTGTATTGTGCAGGACTGCAGGACCTGCGCGGAGCTCATCCGCCAGGCTGCACAGCTGGAGGAAGGTGGATCAAGATGTGGTTGGAGCAGCTGTGGCAGGGCAATGCAGCAGCCTGCTGAAATGCTTGCAAGTCATGCTTGGGCAGCACGTAGGTGTCCCCACAGCGGCATGGATATGTGTAGGCCTGCTGCCCTGCAGATAAAAAGCCACAGTAAGAGTCAGAGCGCTTGGTGTGGTTGACTCAATCACACCTGCTGTGACAGCCGCAGGATAGTAAAATACTGCAGGCAACTGTCGTGGAACAGCTTTGGCTGCTGGTGCAGGCACTGCGTCCCACCTGCGTGCTCTCCCTCATCTAACTCCTCCAGCTCAAGTTCATCCATAAACATGATGTGCTGCCGCATGTCTTGCAGCTGCAGCTCTCGATCATGCAGCTCCCGGAGGCGCGCATCACGCAGCACCTGCAAGTGCAAGTTGCGCTGGGACGCATGGTGCATGGGGTGTGCATGCAAGCCAACCTTCCATGCACGCTGAGCACAAGGCAGTCACGACGATGGTGGCAATGCGAGCGCCTCACCTCCCACGCGCGCTGCAACTTCACGAAAGCGGAGCTGTCGGCAGACTGGACCTTGTCAGGATGGTGCTGAAGCGCTGCTGCATGAAATGCTGCTTTAATTTCCGAGGTAGTCGCCGTGCGGCTCACACCAAGAAGATCGTAGTACGAACAGATGGGCTGCATGGTGACGGCTATGGTTCGTTTACAGCTCAAGGACGCACATGATATAATAACAGTACATAATGACCAACCAATTAAAAGAAGGAAATCAAAAGAAAGGCATAAAGGGTTCTCAAATGTCACACTGGGTCAATGGCGTTACGCGCAACGCGCACAAACAGCACCAACAATCTGAATCTTACACAATAGCTGAACACTTCATGTGGGTACGAGTGTGTGCAAACTGGTGGGCTGCAGGCCAAGCGCAGCAGTGACCTCTTTGTTGGTGGTGGGTGACTTGCGTTTGTAGGCATACACCCATGGCTCCTTGTATGCCTCCAGCTCCATCTTCACCTTGGCCACCTCAACCTGCATCAAAATGTATGCAGCGCAGGCACAGAGGAAGGTTGGTGTCCAGCGGCTCTGAGCTGCCTGCCAGATGCAACAAACCCCAGGGTCTGTTGGCTGACAGCATGCAAGTACAGCTTCTGACCTAGGGCCTCCGGCCAGCTGGCAAATGTTTGTTTGACGCGCAGCAGATGTAAAACATCCGATGCTCCCTCCTTTCAAGGTGCAAGCTTGTCTGCCACACCTGTGCTGCTGCGCGCTCCACCTGGTGCACTGCTGCGATCTGGCTCATGAAGTGCGCGCTCAGGTTGGCCTTATCATTGGCCAGCTGCTGGTCCTTGAGGCGCAGCATGGCCGCCACCTCAACATTGCTGCGCCGTGCCGCCTCGGTGCTGTGCCGGAGCCGCGCCTGTGCACAACGCACCAAACAGCATGGCAAAGAATGCAAGATTGAGATGCAAGATGGAGCCCATAACAAACTGAAAGGCTGCAGACTAAGACACAACCATTCGTACATCATGTGTGCCTGCCGCATCCCACAATCACATAACCTTGTTGTGTTGGCACACCAGATCCTGCTGCGACCCCTGGCACCCTCCCCACACTGAAGCCCATGGCATGCATGATACACCGCTGCTGCAACGTGCACCAGCCCCGCACCTGAGAGCTCCGCAGCGCCTCCCGCAGGTCGTATGCGCGGTTGGCCAGGGCCTTGCGCGTGCGCGTGTCGTGCTCCGCAATGGCTGCGACAGCTGTGTGCAGCTCCGCCATCTCCGCTGATGCCGTCTGTGCGGCCTGCTCAGCGATACCCAGCGCCGCCTCTGATTCCTGCGTGGAAGGTTTGTGGGCACAAAAGGCCACAAACACTCGTGAGGTGAAGCAGCCATTGCAAGCAGACTGCCATGTACTTCACTGCACCTGCCAGAACTATTCCTCTGAACATGCGCCGCTGGCTTTAGGCCAAACAGCCAATGCACGGCCCTCTGCTAACACCCTCTGCTGCTGCTTGCAGCCGGCTAATTTCAAGACCTGCACGTGACGCACCAGCAGGCGCGTTTGCAAGTCCAGGATGGTGGTGCGTGCATCGCGCAGCTCCGACTGCAGCCGCCTTGCATACTCCTCAAGCTCAGCTGCCTGAGGGAGTGCTTGGGGCGGGGAGGCAATGGTTTGTGGGTTGGCCATTATGGAGCAAGTGGTCGTTAAGAAATGGTGTTATCGCTTTTGCTGCCAATGAGTACAGCAACGACAAAAACCTCTGTCCAGCTTGCCCCAACAGCCACCGTAATTCTTCCTGTCTTGGAAAAGCTGGTAGCCATGAGCCCTGGATCCACAAGCTTCTCTAGGCAGACGCTTTCCTAGGCTTTGCGAACATGTATCGCGCTCCAGCATACCGGCACACGCACCTTGGTCTGTGCACTGTGCAGTGCTCCTCCATAGCTCCCTTGCATCATCTCAATCTGCTGCTGCAGGTGCTGGATTGTGGTGGCCTGGTCCATGATGTATTCCCTGCAGCATGCAGCATGCAGCGTGACAAGCTGCTTGGGCTTGACAGTCCTCAGCATAAGCTGGTGCTGCAGCCTCATTCACAAGGTATGCAGAATACTAAGTGCACAAAGTGGCTCATGCAACTTGCCATGCAACTTGCTCCACTCTGCGAGAGTTATGCAAGGCATGGGTGTGAACACCTCAGCCCTCACCGATAGTCCTTGTCAATATGTGAAACCACATCCAGCATCCATTTGGTGCGCTGTGCTGCCTGCCAGTTGGTTCCTGCGTAGCGCTGGATGAGCGTGGCTGCGCGGTGCTTCAGCCGGATCTGCTGTGATGCGCTCTTGGGGTTGAGCTCTGTGATGGGTGGGTCTCCAATTGGCTTCTTTGTGTATTCTAAGCTGGGACTTGCAGGCTGGGGCAGGCTGGTGTGGTTGAGCTTGCGTGGTAGAGGGCTCTCCATGTCGTCTGCTGGCTGGCGTGTGGTCAGGTGTGCAGAGAGCGGCCGCTGCTTGTGCTTGGTACTCGATGGAGGTGGTGGCTGCACTGGTGATTCCCAACGCGCGCGCGGTGCAGACGCAGGGCGTGTGGGAGTGGTCGGTGTGTGGCGCTCCACTGCTGCCACCAAACTGGCCATGCCATACTTATGTGTACGTGCTCCAGCATGGCTGCTACTGCCATGGCCTGCTTGCGCATCAGGGTGCTGGTGGGTCAGGTACACGGGCGTTGAGACGTCACCTGTCCCCGTGCTCCCAATGCTCTGCAGCACGCCCTTTACTGGCGTCCCCGTTGCTCCCATTCGATGTGAATCCCCTTTGCAACCCTAACGCGGTTTGGAGGGCTGGAGTTTGTGGCTCCTCTAGAAGAACAACATCGTTTGGTTGTTAAGGATTCTGTTGCGTTGGCCTCCGCAAGCACCGCCAAGTGATGCCTGCACAGGTCTGAGGGTGGGCAAATTATGAATGCCCGTTTGTAAAGGCAGGTGTTCAGAGCCACAGAAACATACGGATGAAACATCCTGGCGTGGGCTGTCGCCAGCATCACACTAACTTGGCCAGATGGGTTCACGTGGTACAATCGCTTGGCTGCAAAGCAAGGGGGCGCATCCAGCGAACTGGTAATCTTAATAAGGCTATGCGCTAGGCGGCAAGCCTCGCAACGTGCAAGCATCAATTTGGCATCTCGCCTTGATACCCACCACGCTATGACATAGCAGCCGCAAGTGCAGTTGCTGCGCTAGATATACGTGCAGCTTGTCTTAAATCAACCAAAATGGCGGGTGTGGCGATCTTAATTTTAATCGTCAGCGCAGTGGCTACCTCTGGAAGGCACCTAAAAGCGGAGGTCCGTGGAGGAGCACCAGCGATCAGGAGCGAGGACGGGCCATGCAGCCCCTACGAGGTGAGTCCACCAGAGCGCGAGATTTTCATGTAGCCGGTCTATGGCCGTGAACAACGAAACGCACGCAAGCAATTGCGGCTGAGGCTGCTGAGGGCAATCCTTGGGAGGCACTGCATGGGCTCAGTACCGCAGCTGCCGCTCGTGCAGCGCATGGACTGCACGCGCAGCAGGGCGTAGCCACGCAGGATACTGGGCAGTACTCCATACCTGGGGCCTGCTCCTTGTGCGTGCAGGTGCACGTAGCCCTTGGGGAAGATCAACAGGCAGTAAAAATTGCATGGCGCACTGACAGCGACAGGTGCGGCCGCGCTCTGAATGACAGTTGCCTGATGTCACAGCATATTCGCCCCACCATCAGCCCGGCAGCACTGCACCCATACTCCCTGATACTGGAGCTTGTAACGCACACAATTTATGTGCCACGGCCACCCCACTGCACTGCAGCTGCTCAAGCGTCGTGTATTTCGGCGCGATGCGCCATAGGCAGCTGCACGGCACCGTGCCCAACATCACCACCCCTGCCCTCCAGTCCACAGTGGGCACCAAGTACAGCATCACAGAGGCGATCATGTGTACTGCCCCAGCGCGAGCAACACCGTTCGCAGTACACATGCACCTGGTCTACCTGATGGACCTGGAGCCAGGGGAAGAGTACTGGTAAGGCTGCGCTCATGGATTTTGGGCTGCTACATATGTGATGTCTGGTGTGCCTTCCAGCAGTGCGTCCACGTTCTGGCCACCTGTTAAATAATGCACACAGACTCAACACGCACACACATGAACAAACATCCCATGCCCCTTTCTCTGCCTACAGGTACCGGATGCAGGATTCAACCCGTGAGTGGGTGTTCCGGGCGCCTGTGGCCCCCGGCGCCGACTTCTCCTTCATCGCATTTGGGGACATGGGTGTGAAGAAGAAGAAGTGTGCAATGGCACAGAAGGTGATGGCACGCATCCTGGAGCAGGATGAGCAGGACCCCATTGACTTGGTGGTGCACATCGGGGACCTTGCGTACGCGGATGGCAGCCATAAGACATGGGACAAGTTCATGAGCGCCATCGAGCCGATCGCGTCACGTGTGCCCTACATGGTGCGCGCCCTGTTTGTGCATGCCGCTGCTGCGAGGACAGTAGCGGTGTGCAGTGAAGGCACCCATTATCATGCACAGCGGCAGGGGCGCTGGCACTTGTCGGCTGCGCAGTGCATCCGTGGCACATCTTAACGCATGAATGTCAGCATCCCACACTCTTTTGGGGCTTTGAGGACGGCGCCTTTGACTGCACTTGATCCTTGCGGTCTATGCTGAAATGAATGCACTGTCATGTGCAGGTGGGCATCGGCAACCATGAGTATGCGTACAACGGCCCGAGCGACAACGACTTGTCAGGTGCACGCGTGCCGTACCGCCCTTCCTGGGGTAATTATGGCGATGAGAGCGGGGGCGAGTGCGGGACCATGACGGCACGCCGGTTCAACATGCCAAACGTGCGGGGCGCCACCGACAATGCGCCTTTCTGGTGCGCGGGTGTGTTTGGTGTGGGCCCGAAGAAAGATGCAGCCGGCTCTGCCACAACAACTGCAGGGCACAGCAGCCATCAGCACTCATAAACAGCAGCAGTGGGCCGTTTTTGCCAGCCACCCGCGCAATTGGTGCATCCTGAACGCGTGAATCTGCTACGTCGCGCCTTCACAGGTACTCCCACGACTACGGCTTAGTCCACTTTGCCTACATCTCCACTGAGCACGACGTCAGCCCCGGCTCTGTGCAGTACAAGTGGCTGCAGGCTGACCTGGCCCACGTGGACCGCTGCGCCACGCCTTGGGTGGTGGTCGCGCTGCACCGCCCGCTGTATGTCGTGTTCCCGGTGAGTGCGCGCTCACAGCAGTGCGGCTGCACAGCCAGGGGCCACACCCCATGCGGGAGGGTGGGCGGGCGGGTTTCGGAGTGAGGCTGGCGTGGCGCGGTGGGGCAGCATTCACGGGAGCACTCTTTATCACACTGCTTTCCCACCCTGCGCCGCCACAACACTGCACCGCATGGCACTCACGCCTGCTTTTGTCCTGTGCCCGCAGCACAAGGACAACCGCATCGTGGGCGACCACCTGCGCGACTACATTGAGGATCTGCTGGTGGAGTACAAGGTGGACCTCACGCTAGCAGGTGGGTGTGAGACGTGGCAGACAGGGGTGGTTCACTGAACATGGAATCATGATAGGGTGCGAGTAGAAAGCAAGTAGGGGTGTGCATCAGGTGGGTGGCTGCGCATCAGGCTGTGTGCAGCATGTTACAGCACACGCCAACCCGCTCAACCAGCGCTGTGTGGCCTGGGGCAGCTGACTATGGCTCACTCCCTGGTTGGTGTTTCCCGATGTGCCACGTATTGCTTTTGATCTGCAGGTCATGTGCACACGTACTACCGCACGTGTGACGTGCGGAAGGAGCGGTGCGTGCAAGACGGCACCGGCATCTCACACTTCATCATTGGCACCGGTGGCCATGTGCTGTCAGACATCACGGATGAGCAGAAGGCATGGCTGGAAGGCGATGTTCACCAGCACGGTCAGTGTGTGCACTGTGCCGCTAGTCTGCTGTTGCTGCCGGCCTGTGCTGCGGTGCTGTCAGTGATAGTGCGAAGCTTGGCTGCCAGCATCAAACGGATTGCTTGCTGGTATGAGGCAGCCCTGTTTCTGTTCGCTGCCTGGTCTGGCTCGCTGTGCTGCCTCGCTGCAGCTGAATACAGTCGACCCCTGCCGGCCTGCCAATGCACACCGCGTGCAGGCTTTGTGCGGTTTGATGTGCGCGGCGACACCATGCACGCGCGCTTCATCGTGGCCGCGACGGGCGAGGTGGGCGATGAGGTGGTGCTGCGCGCGCAGGTCAGCGTGGACGAGGCGTGTGATGACCCATCTTCCGCACGGTGGGGCACAGCCACGGCAGCCAGTGCCTGATCACACGCCGTCTTGCCTGGGCTGTTGATTGCTGCAAGCTAGTGAAGGTGCAGCAGGCGTGGCGGTGATGTGGCTGGCAGCACACGGTTTTTTGACCTGTTGGAGCTACCCTTGCAGCTGCTTGATGCGCTTAGGCGTGCCTCCAGATATTGAGAGTGAGTGGCAGTGTTTGGGCGACTCTTTTTTCCATCAGGCCCAACAATGGCAGGTGTCGTGCACAATGTATTTTGACTTACGAGAGCAGATGAGCGGTGATGTGTGGTGGCTTCATGGTGTGACGCTGTGATGCGCGTGGTACATGACTCTGCAGTGATGTGTGATGGTGTGTGTTTGCGGTGTGGTGTAGTATGGTGTGGTATGGATGACAGTGCCATGGCAGCAGCCCAGACATAGCCGCCAGTCGCTTTGCGAGTGCGGCTGTGGGGTAGATGGGGTCCAAGCAGGTTTGCTTTTTATGTGAGCTGGTTAAGGTAGGTGATTGGCAGATTTGGCGATTTCATGATGTACTGGATGCATTTCAAATATTATGATGGTGCCTGCCTGATGATGCTATAGAAAGGAATCGATGGAGGCTTTTGTGGTCTGTGCTGATTTTTTCCTTGGTACTCAGCATTCTGTAGGTGTGCCCACTATGTCAATGGCTCTTGCAGCTCTGCCTCGATGTAAAAGTATTGACTCGAGAGTTCGGATAGTGAAGCAGCAGATCACCTCCCTGCCTGATGTATCTGTTCCCTGGTTTTCTGATCTGTTCAAGTGAGTTTGCAAGCGGGGCTGGCCGAGAAAGATAAGCTCTGCCATTTCATACATCCGGTCATGATGGTTCCCGGCCATAAGATGGTGCTGGCTGCTGTGGTCTGTGTGAAGAAAAGTCCTAATCGACAGATCACCTACCTACCTGGTGATCCTTTCTGCTCATTGCACAGCATTTGGAAGGCCCCAAATCAGGCCTCAACATTAGTATGTATCCCATCAGCGAGTTCATTCCATATGTGCATTGCATGCTTGCATACTGTGTGGTCGTTCAGGAGGCCGATTTATCATATGCTCTAGATTTCCCAGAGCTAACTGCTGACAGTTAGCCCATAATGCCATCATCACACCGGGAAGGGGGATTCCACGATGTCCTTCTGTTATAAATGTGGAGCCTTTTATGTGCTGTGAATGTGGTTGCCCGAGTTGATGGAGATGCGACAGCACGGCCTAAAAGACAGTGAACTTGAGGTGCCATAATAAGCTCAGCCAGAGTAACGTTGTTTTGCTGTGAGCTGGAGAGCATGCCTCAGTTGTTGCTGGACCATTGGCACCACGCCTGAGGAGGGCCACGTGGTTTTTGCGCATTCATGAACCTCCACCAAGCTTTTGAGCAGGTTGGTCTCGTGGTTGTGGGAAGCTTGTCTCCAACGGGTTGCCAATTTTCGCGTGAGCTCACCTCCCGACTTCTCGCGTGGCCTCAGCTCCTGCCTGAACACTCCTGCGCGTGCTCTGGTCAGCATCTGCGACCGTGCGCGTTCTCGCGTCCTGCTGCTCAGTGTGTATACAGTGTGCGAGCTGGCGAGCACTGGGACCAGATACAGTACACAGTCTACACACCGTTGCAGGTGCCTGCCATGCTGCTGACAAGCACTGCCTTCACCCATGGCATATGTGAATGGTGTGCGCAGAGCTTCCCAGAGCCAATCGTCATCTGTTCTGCAGCAGGTGGCAAAGTGCTGTGGCAGAACAATGCATCGCGTGCATTCGCGGGCGACCTCGCAGGCTGCTCCAACTTCCTCCACGCCCTGCTGGCCATACAGTATGACAGTCCTGGTGAGGTTGCCACCGAGATCTGTGCTGCTGTTGCAGAGGGCACTGCGTGGCGCGCAGCCGGTGTGAGAGTTGCAGCCTCCCAAGACATCTGGCGCGTGCTGTGCAGCGGTGGCACAGCGGCTGCTCTGGCAACATCACCTACAGCACGGCCAGCGCGCGGATATGCACCCCGTGCTGCTGCTGCGTCTGCCCTGCAGCCTGCTCCGACAGTGGCCAGCAGTAGCCACCGGCCAGACCGGCACGCACCAGGCCGGCAGCTGAGCAGCTTCATGCTGATGCCGCGCACCTCCGTTGAAGACCGGGCACCCCAGAGTCATGCCAGCCACGACTTGTCCTACCTGTTCAGCAGCAGCAGCCTGGCACAGACTGCAATGAACCAAGCCGTGATGGGCATCCTGGGTGCACGCTCCTTCCAGCGCCTGCATGCCCCCCCTGCGACGGGCCACGCTCTCACCCACAGCCAAGGTAGCAGCACCGTTGGTGCAGGTGGTGGCATGGAGCTCACTGCCACTGGGCCTGCTCCTGCACATGCACCTGCAGCGCCTGAGACGGCACGCACTGCAGTGGGCGGCTCTTACGTGGCCACCGACCCAACGGAGCGCGTGTTTGACAGCGCATACCTCACCGCACAAACAAACACCGCGCAACAGTCATCGTCAAGCCTGGCTCATGCTGACAGCCCAGGCCCAACAGCGGGCAGGGAATTCTACACACCGGCAGCAGTGGTGCACGAGCCCAGGTTCCTGCTGCCATCGCCCTCCGGCATGAGCGCCCAAAGTGCACAGGAGGTGCAGCGCGCGCGCATGCTTTCGGCAGGGTCATTGGGCGTGGACAGCCTCACCGGGCCTGCCACAGCTGCACCCAGCACCCTGCCAGCGATGGGCCCTGCTGGGCTTGGTACATTCATGCATGGCGGAGGTGGCTCCACAATCTTCATGCAAGGGCCACAGGGACCTGAGCCACACACCTCGTCTGCGCAGTGGCACCGGCCGCGGCCTCGTGCAGGCAGGGGCCCTCTACACAGAGAGGACAGCTGGGATCTGCCATCAGGTGACTCAGCCACCTCCCTAGCCACGATGGCAGATGTGCTGCACGGCGTTCTGCAGCCAGCTGCAGGGCTGCTGCAGCAACCGCCAATCCACCTGCCTGCCTTCAACTCTTTCATGTATGACATGGCTCTTGAACCGCCCACCCCAGCTGCAACGACCAGCAGCCCACCTGCAGCCTCGGCAAGTGCTGCCCAGTCTGTTGCCGGGCCTGAGAGGCCGTACACCTCACCTGCAGCTCAGCTGCAGCCGCTGCACACCATGGGGCACGGGCACCGCACACGGCTTGCGGCGCTGCTGGCCGGCCCACGTGTTTCCCCGATGGCTGGGTCCGGTCTGCTGGCGCGCCTTGCAGCCGCTGCGCAGAGGTCTTCGGGGCAGCCGATGTCCACGGATCACCTGGTAACCAGCAGCACAAGCCCTGGCTCTGTACCCTCCATCCTCCCATCTGATGCTCTCACACTTGCCTCCCCCCTTGTCCCACCACAAGCGAGCTCACCTGTGCATGCGCACCGCTCGCTGCCAGCACAGCTGCCGGCCTTGTCAGCGCTGGTGCTGGCTGAAGCAGCGCCGGCTGCGGAAACAGGTCCTGGCACTGCCATGGCTGAGGTGCATGCCGCTGCACGTCTTGTGCAAGGCTCAGCTGCAGGAGCTGCACCACCAGGTACTGCACCAGTTGTGCCAAATGCTGCGGAATCTCCTGGAAGCGACGTTGCAGCCCCACCTTGCAGCATGACGACCCCATCAGGCACTGTCGGGGCCGTCTACATGTCCGCCTCGGGTGTTCCTGTGCCCATTCAATGGCATGACATACTTGTGTGCCCAGTGCCGCACGCTACAGCTGCACAGCCAGCCAGTGCTCACACATTCGATCTGCTGGTGATGATGCACGACGTCAGTGCAAGCGTGCTCGAGTCAGCTGCAACTGAGCAGGCTCTGCTCACGCTCAGTGACCATCAGCTCACTCTCTTGGAGACAATGTTCCCTCGGTATGTTGTGTGGTGGGGGAGAACAAGAGCAGGAGCAGGGCAGGTACAATTCTAATGCGTACAGACGCTGCGTGCGTACGGACGCTTGTGTTGCTGTTCATATGCCACTGTGTGGCAGGCACATGGTGGCCTTCATCGTGCAGCCTGTGACCTGCACTACGGCTCCCATGCGTCTCAATTCCTGTCGGTCTGATCGTTGGTCCAGCGTGCTGCCCTGTTGACTGCAGGCAAGTTCTGGAGGCGATGCTGCTGCAGTTGGCCAGCCCCAGCCCCCTCCCCGCATCCATTCCCAGAGCCTCGTCCGCCCAGCCTCGGGGGATCAGTGGGGACATAGGCGGCAGTACGAGTGGTACAGGCGAGGGTGCGGGCGCCAGCAGTGGCACAGGCACCAGCGGCCTGCGGCGTGCAGGGGAGTACCTGGAGGAGCTGGCAGCACCACGCCCACCACCTGCGCCTCTTGGCCGGCAGTCGTTCATGGATGCTGCGCGAGAGAACCTGGCGCGTCATCACCAGGCGGTCACCATCCTGTTTGCAGACGTGGTGAGTGCTTGCCTCCCAGCAGCTGTGCTGCTGTGCTCTGTCCAATGCTGCAATGGGCAGGATCGCGCTACCTTTAGGTTGATGGACGTCATTAATGACCGCAGCTCTTGCTACAACGCACCTCGCATGACATGATACAGCTCATGCATGCGCTTCAGGTGGGCTACACGAGTATGTGTGGTCGGCTGGACGCTACCAGTGTGCTGCGCACGCTCAACACCTTGTTTGATGCTTTCGATGACCTACTGGCCCACTTTGGCCTGTTCAAGGTTGAGACGTCAGGCGACTGCTACATCTGTGCTGGGGGCTTGGCGCAGCAGGACAGTGAAGGTGTGTGGGCAGCTTTATAGAAAGGCCCAGAGCTTGCTGTGGCCTGCGTGTGCTGCGAGCTTACCTGCTCACCTCATGTTGCACCAACAACGAATGCGCTGCACGCGCGCCTCAACCTGGCGCACCCACATGGCTGGCCCAGTGTCATGCTGCGTCGTTCTGGCTGAGCTGGCATATTGGCCATGGCTTGCGTGTGTGTTGGCCGCATGCTGCCCCAGGCTGCATCTGGACCACCTCCATGCCTCCATGCCTTGGTGCTTGCACGCAGGCTTCATGAGCCTAGCTAGCCCGGCTGTGAGCCACTCCCTCACCTCCCTCCCTTCAGCCTCCTCCCTGGTGGTCCGTGCAGCTGAGGCAGCCCGCCGTGTGGTGGACATGGGGAAGGCAATGCACACGGCCGCAGCCAGTGTTGCGGACCCGGGGACAGGCCAGCGCATGCGCATCCGTGTGGGCTGCCACACAGGCCCCGTCACCTCTGGCCTTGTAGGCCGCTCCAACCCCAAGTTTGCGCTGTTGTGAGTGCTGTGCGCCTTGCTCACTGTGCACTGGCACATCCTTGGTCAGGTGGCCAGCTATAGTGACTGATGTGGTCACAAGGGTCAACGCGTATCACCCTCCACCCTATCATATGCCACCACTCAACTTGTGCTCTGCTGCAAGTGCCTTTGCCCACAACACATCATGAAGCAGGGGTTTGTAACCTCGTCACATACCGCTTCATGCCGCATGCGTTTGAGTGTCTGACCCATCCTGCGGCTGGTGCTTATGCATTACTGCACGTTGCAGCGGCGACACAATGAACACAGCATCCCGCTGTGAGTCCACCGGGAAGGCAGGTGCCATCCACATCACACACCAGACATATGAGCTCCTGAAAGATTACCACGCTGTACCGCTCGAACCCGGATGGCGGGCCACAGGTGGTGTGGAGGCCAAGGGTAAAGGGAACATCAACACATGGATCTTGGATGTAAGCGTGTGATGTCTGAAGTGGTCTGCATCGCGCGCGTGCTTGTGTTGGTGCTAGTGTTCTCTGCGCATCTCATGGTGCACAGGAACTGCATGGTACTGTGTGATGCCTGATATGCATGATGCTGGTCAGCTGGTGCAGTCCTCGCTGGCACGGTAGGAGCAGAGTGTGACGTACCATGTGCGGTGGCCATCTGCAGTGTTTGAATTGATGTGCTTTTGTTGCTGCATTCTTTGAAAAGTCCTGCAAGTATTGCAGGCCAGGCCCTCTGGTGGCCTTCCTTGCAGGCACGCGGGGATCATGAGCAGGCCATGACAAGGATTGTGTTGAGATTGGGTGCTGGTGCACAGCGTGGGGTGTACACGGTGCTGGTGCACACAATTGGGTGCTGGTGCACACCGTGGGGTTGGTGCACAGGGTGGGGTGTATCTGCGAGGCAACAGTTGGAGATGGGTACAACCTTCTACTGAATGTGTTTGAGGTTGCGGTTTAGCGCCAGCACAGTATTCGTCATGGAGGTAGCCATGGAGGTTAACTCCTTCGCACCTGCTGATTCATAAGCTGGGTTGCGGCTTCCCCTGGGTGCGGGGTGAGTGATGCTGCTTGGGCATGTCACTTATTGGGATGGGTGTACGGGTAGTGAGCTGGCATCAGCTCATGAAGGCAACTTTACCAGGCATGTGCGTTAGAATCTTTGAGATGACTTGGCGTCTTGGAACAGGAAGCATGGTCACGGGACAGTGTTGCCTTGGGTTTTGCTGGCTATGTGCTGGGGCTGTTGGGTGTGTGGAAGTTGGGCTTGGAACAAGAGCAAGTGATGTAGTCTGTGTCGCTGCACACCATCAACAGGCTGGGGTGTTCCTGGATGTTGATGGACTGATAAACACGGCACACATCTCATATTGCAGGACTGGGCAAGAGTCGCTGCGCTGGTCCAGAAGGGCACCTGTCAGCGAGTTAGGCTGGGCGCTCCTGGTGTTGCAGGACCGTCAGTGCGCGTTGTTGAGCTGCTGGCTGAATAAAACATGCATGAGTGCAGATGTTGCATCTCAACATGGGAACCTCAACCTGCGCTGCACCGCCTGAGGGTGTGCCTCGGCATGGCATGCCTCCCATGGTGCAGCGCAGGAGAGAGCTTGCTCATTTGGGTAGCAGCTGCAGCTGGTGCTGCAGCGGCAAAGCAACTCTGCTGTGTGCTTGCTGCCTCAGCTGGTGACGGGCTCTGTGATGTACCACGACAGACGCGTCTTGCAGAGTGTCCGGTGAGATAGGTGGGCGGAGATGTACAGCACCGCTGCTGGTTTGGTATGATTGCTGTTCTGCAGCTTTGTAGACTCCGATGATGAGGATGTAACATGAGAATGTAACATGAGGATGTAACACAATCATAGAAATAACGTGTCTCACAGTACGGTGGTGCAGGAAATGTGCGGCCGCTGCAGTAAACTATCATTTGCAGCTCATTCGCAACAGCGTCTCATGCCCTGGCATTGCCTCAGGGCCTTGCGCCTGCAGGTTTTAGTTATGCTGCCCACTGCTATGCTGGCTGTGAGCCCCATTGGTCCATGGGCTGCCGGAGTCACGTGGGGTGCCCCCATTCACATGCTGGTGCCTGTGCACCGGCCCCAGTGTCCCCCCACCACCCTCACTGCCATGGTCGGACCCCAGCTTGTTGGCCATGGCCATGAGGTGTGACGCCTGTGATGCCCCTGGCCCCTCCATCTCCTTTGTGCTGTGTGTCTTCACCAGCATGCCCCCGCTGGATAGTACACGCACATCCCCAGACAGGCCTGGTACCACTCCACTGCCGCCCTCTGGCCCTGTATACACGCCATCCGCCTGCTTGCTCCCAATGCTGGCTGCATGGTGCCTGTCCACCAGCCCAACCTCTCGGTGCGTGCTGCCCACAACAACAGCAGCCCCGCCGGGGGGCCCCAGCCCTGAGCCACTGCCTAGGCTGCCACCGCTACGCACAGCAATCTTGCGCAGCTCTGTCTCGATGCGGATGAACGTCCACTGGTATCTGTGAGATCAATGCACCGAGCAGCAGCACCATTGCATAATCATCCAAGCATGCAGGTAGTTGGTGCTGCTGCATGCCAATTAATGCAGTGCGCAGGCAACACATGGCACTGATGTGAGAGTGAAACATGCCAGCAGCAGACGCGCTGGTCCCAGTGGCCTGAAAGCACCATCGGGGACAAGTTGAGCATGAGCACTCGCCACCCTCCACCCCATTGGGCGGTGCAGCACTCACCGCCGCCACACCTCCAGCAGCCCACACACAAGGGCCACCTCCCCATTGAGCTCCAGATCTCCCACCAGCCGGTGCAGCCACGCACAGCGCAGCACCAAGTTGGAGCACACCGCCCATGCGTACCACGCCTTTGGGGTGTACAGGGTGTCAGGCTTGAGGCTTGGCAGCAGCGTGCGCACCTTGCTGCTGCAGCAGCTGCTGCGGGAGCTGCCTTCACCGATGCCGCCACTGCTGCTGCTGCGATGCAGGTGTGTGAGGCGCCGCTGGCCTGTGGCTGTTGCATATAACCATGGCATGTCCCAGTCTTGTTCCACGTCCCAGTAGAATGAGTAGGCCGTGTTGATGACCATAATTGTCAGCCACAGCTTGCGGTATGAGAACACCACACCCTCCATGTGAGCATCACGGTTCAGTGCGGTGAGCACCAGCGCCGGGAAGGAGGAGGCATACTTGGCAGCGTTGAAGAGCTGCAGGTCCAGTGGTGGCATGCAATGGAATGTGTAGTTGTGTACGCTGAAGAGTCAGCGCAGAAGACCATCCCGCGTTCTCCCGTGTTGCAATCATGCCATGCACAGGCAGCAGCATACGGCACAAGACGCACACCAAAGTTGCACAACAGTGGTATGCTGCTGCATGCAGCCTGTCCCCAGGAAAGCAAAACTGCCAATGATTTCCTGTGGCCCTGTGCCTGTACCTGTGCTTTTGCGCCTGTTGTGTTGTACACAATGAGGCACTGGATGAAGCGGATGATGTAGGGCAGGCACAGCGCGGCAAGCAGCGGCAGCGACACTGCCCTGCACACTGCTGGAGCTGTGTATGTCGGGTGCACCAGGGTCTGCATCACAGGCCCTGTGGCGATGTGGCACATGGCTGATGCGAAGTCTGCGCTGGACTTGGAGAGGGAGCAAAAGATATCAGCCAGAAGGAAGTCGGCCCACGACACCTCCTGCAGGCCACGCAGCGAAGAAGACATGGCTGCAACTTGGTGGGTTTCAGGAGGGCATTTCAGTGTGTCAGGGATGACATAGACATTGCTGCAGACATGCAAGCATGGTGCTGCACAGCACGCTGACAAGTGGAAAGTGATGCAGTAACAGTGCCGATGAGACACAGACATGGCAGTGAGATGTGGAAAGCTGACAAGCATGACCACACACCAGGTCTGAGCTCACCTGCATCGGCAGCAGCACATGCTGGCATGTGGTGGCGAAGAACTGGCGGGACGCACGGTGCAGCAGTGGCAGCGGCAGCAGTACGACCATCACCAGCCCGCAGTACAGCAGCAGCGGCAGTAGCTCAGCGGCTACCAGGGCAGAGCTGAGTGCGGCCCAGCAGTACAAAGCAGCTATGCCTGCTGTGATGCTCATGAGGATGAGTGCAATCTGCAGTCAGGATGGCAAGAGTTAAAAAGCACTGACCATGAGTAGGAGCATGATGTTCCGATCTGGGATCAGGTGATTGTTTGTGGCAGGGTAGGGACATACCAGTGCCAGCATGAGGGTGCAAGTGGTGACCTCTAGGTGCACCCAGGATGACTGCATGCCCGCGTTAGTGCACGAATGCCTGCAGCTGCTGCACAGGAATGAGGGGCACCCCCCACGTACCCATTGGATGTCATCACCCTGCAGAAGGTACCTCCGGTCCCGGCTGGCAAAGCAGGACTCATAGTCAATACCAAGACTGGTGAGCCGTTGCACAGCCACACCCCACAGCCACAGCATCAGCAGGGGCGGCAACACGGGCTGTACATACAGCACCAGCACGTGTCGTGCCACTGGATGCAGTCGCGACTGGCACCACAGCAGCGTGACCGCACAAGCCACCAGCCATAGCCGCACAAGCAGCTCTGCGGGCTGTGAGCATTTCACGTCCCATGCAAGCGCATGCACATCATGAGTTGAGCATGCTTGCAAAGCTGGTACGCTGGCTGCATGATAGACAACAGATGCAGGCAGCACCATGGAGCAAACTATCAAGCTGTATGTTGCTCTACCTTCAGCAGTGGGGGTTTCCGGGTGACCGCCATTCGCGGTCTGTCTGATTCAGCAAGGAAGCGCGTGCTACGCCATCTACATTATATTTTGATTCTTAGCATGACCGCAAGGTATTTTCCTGTCCGACACCGCACACGTATGTAGGCTAGATCACTGTATTGACTGTGGACATGTGCACCACGCCATGGTGCCTTCTAACTTATTGATAAAAAGAACCACCGCAGGCTGTTGGATCGCTTACACTCCTTGCGGAAGAATGAGCATGAGGTACAGTGCGGTACATGATGTGCATGAGTGTGTTTGTATTATATGAGGTCTCTCATGGCCTGGCTGGCTAGCTGACTGTTCCTGACTGATGAAGAACTAGCTGGCTGTTCAATCCAACTCTGTGAGGTCGACATCCACCACTGCTGGTGCACCTGTTTTGATGCTGCCTGTCTGTTGGTCCAAGGTGTCATCTGCTACCTTCCTTGCTGGCCCCTTGGCCAATGCATCCAGGTCCTCTTGGTTCTGCTTGACCGAATCCAGGTACGCTTGCGCATCGTCCAGGGCTGACTGCGTGTTGTCCACACCTTCCTGCAGTGTCTTGCCTGCTTGCACCAGCCCTCGCCTCGCCTCTGTAAGCTCTGCGCGCAGCAGGGCACAGGTGATGCAATAGAGGTCAGTTAGCATCCAAGACATGCCACGATGGTGGGTGAGAATCACGCGGGCAGCATGTCTGCAGGTGCCAAACCCGGCAAATGCGTTTTGCTGTGTGCGGCACATGCACACATGTGTTCGCACACGTGTGGTCACCCTGCAACCAACACACACCCGCTGGCTCCTCCACGCCCGCCTGTGCTGTGTAGCCAGCAAGCTGCATGCGCGCTGCCACCAGCTCAGGTGGCTCTTCCTGAAACACGTAGTCATCATCACTCAGCTCGTCCAGTGCGGGGTCAGTATCTCCAGCTGGCAGGCCTTGCTTCTCGCGCCGCTGCACACCGGTGCAACACGATGTGTGAGGTGGGGAGGGTCATTGGTATGCTGTTGTGACAGATGCTGGGATGCAGCATGTTCAGATGCACGCTTGGGATGCATTGTGTCACGGCGTGATGAATCCCAGACGCAGTGGTGTCGAGCCCGCGTTGTTTCCACAAAGCAAAAGTCTTCCCAGTGCATGTGGCACCGCCCTGTACACAACCGCACAGCATGCAGACATGCACGCACCTTGCGCCAGCCCTCCTTGCGGATCTGCTGCATCGCCTCAAAGTTGGCGCGATTGCGTGCATCCTCCTCCTCCTTGATCTTCTTGCGCTCCTCACGCTCTGCTTCTAGCCCACCAGACACCCTGTGGTGTGTTCACGCTGATGTGTGTAAGGAGCGTGCGAGGTCATGCAGCTATGGAACGGCAGTGCGCCAACAGGATGGATGCAGGCTGTGTGCATTGCATGCTGTCAGTGCTGCTCAAGCGCTTAAGTCTGCAGGGGGATCAGGCCACAGAAGCATGCACGCGACCAGCATGTGCTGGGGGGGCGGGGGTTGCGCAGCGTATGCCAGCACGCCACGCGCACCATGCGTTGACGATGCGGCGCTCATCTTCAAACACAGGCCGCTCATCCAAGTAGGTGAGTGAGGGCAGGGCTGCAATCACTGTCTTGCGGTAGTTCTTCATGTTGGACACGACCGGATTCCCTTTCAGGTAGAGGCACTTCAGGTTGGTGAGTGGCTTCAGTACGTCCAGGATTGCTGGGTCCTTGATGTTGTTGTTCTGCAGGTCGAGTGTGTATAGCCCTGTGCATTCTGACACATGTGCTACTGACTCGATAGACTCCAGCTTGTTGTGCGTGCAAATCAGGGTGCGCAGAACTGGGCAGCATGCTAAGTTCTCAAGCTTGCTGATGTGGTTGTGGCTGATGTTGAGCGTGTCGAGCGCTTCAAGACGCTCGAGGCCGCTAATGGAGCAAATGCTGTTCTGCTGCACGTATCTGCGGGCACGACACGCACAACAATCGGCCCATGTCGGGGACGCGTCCCGATAGTGATCATGCAAGCCATGCAACGTGTTGGACCAGGTCCACGCTTACAGGCAACGCAGCTCTTTCAGTTCTGGCAGGCCGTCCAAGCTGTCTAGAGCATTTCCCTCCAGGAACAGCGCCCGCAGACCAGTGTAAGCTTCGAGGTTTGCAATGTTGGTGAACCCTTTGAAGTTACAATACAGCTTGTCGTTTAAGCTGGGGGTTTTATATAAATTATGTTCCTTGCAGATTGCAAGTAGGGCTTCCTTGGTCATAAGCGCCATGGTGCCGGTCTGCCAGTATGATAGGCCCGCGTTTGCTAGTGGGTCTGCATCACTACCTACCGGGATCTTTCAGCGACGCACAACTTTCTGTGACTGGTGTGGAGCATGAATCCTCGCCGTCTTCTACACCAAACAGCTGTGGCATTGGTTATTTTGCGGCTTTCATGACGCAAACAATGCATCTGTTGGGCTATGGTTCCAGTCAGCTGACCTATGCCAGACCAGACTACTGCTTGTGTTGAATCGATGTGGTGGAGGCTACAACTAGCCGGCGGCTTGTAACAAAAGCATCTTGGGATGGACCTGTCAGCCATGCTGGCCAAGCTGCCAGCTGCTCCGTCACCAGAGCAGCTGCAGCAGCTGACATTGGCCATGCAGGATGTGCTGCAGCAGGTGCACGCCGTCCCACCTGATGATGGCAGTGCCACACATCAGCAAGCCATGCGCCAGGTGGCCAAGGCGCATGGGCCCATCCTGGTTGCATGCCTCAAGGCGCTAGCACCACGCATCGTGCCAGCACTTGCACCTGACTCAGCGGCGCTGCTGTGTGGCCTCGCATCTAGCGCCCTGGACGCTCTGGACCGGCTGAGGAGCACCCTGAAGCCTAAGGGAATGGAGCTTGAGGCGCAGCGATACAACTATGTGCGCCGCATGCTTGTGGTGGGTCAGCATGAGCTGGCGCTGCAGCAAGGCTGGGTGCTGCATCAACACCTGGCCTCCCACCTCAGCACCACACAAAGCCCCAGCAAGGAGCTTGCCGACATGCACCTGGCATGCTGCCTGAACCTGGCGATCTGCACCAGTGAGGCGCTGCCCCACATGCCTGCTGCGAGTGCACGCAAGAGCCTGGAGGAAGTTATACCCCTGATTCAGAAGCTACTGGAGACTCTTGGGTGAGGCCGTGCATGACACTGCTCCACACTGTTCACACAACGGCGTGTTCTGTAACCGCGTGCACTGACCCATGCTTCCATGATACACACTGGCTGTGCTTGCACAGGGGTGCTGGGGGTGACATGAGGCCACATGCAGAGAGCTTGTTCAAGTGTGTGTACAAGTTACAGCAACAGTCAGCAGCCATCACAGTTGGGCACAAGCTGCAGACGCAACTGTTCAGCCTCTTTGCCGATGCGGCCAGCCTCGTGCAGCAGGGACACAAGCTTGCACAGGTGCGGTGTGGACTTGAGCAGGTTGTGCAGCCCAGGTAGTTCCAGCTGATGTTTAGCACGCAGGCCCCTTCATTTCATTTGGCACTCTGTTGCAACTGTTATCTTGCATGTTGTGCCCCTTGTTGTATCCTCTGCAGTATGTGTCCAAGCTCGTGGCAGACATGGAGGCTAAGGCTGGGGTGGTCGTGCTGGATGCAATCCTGAGCAGTTTCAGCCACCAGCAGCTTGATAACGTCATCCTTGTTCAGTGTGTGGAGGCAGCTGTCAAGATGCTGCTAGAGCAGGGGGCAACTGCAGCAGACATCCTGCATGCACCTGGATGGGAGGCTGCCACTGAGACCAGTGCGCTGTTGGGTGCCCTTCAAGCAACCATCATGTTACGGACAGGGCAGCGGGAAACCTTGGGCTCATGCCTGGACAGAGTGTGCGACGCATTGGGCCTGATCACTGGGCACTCAAGCAACGGCAGCATGGACATGGGGGACGACGTCAATGTGGCTCTGCACCTGCTGCATGGTTTGCACAAGGCAGCAGCAGAGTCACTCACAGACGCAGATTTGGACGTGGCTGCGTGCTGTGCACTGGCGCGCAGTATGCACGCGTGTGCAGCCTTCGTGCTACATCTGCTCCAAGGCTGTGAAAAGGCTGCAAAGGTGATGGCCGAGCGGCTGGGAGGCTGAGTTTGCGTGTGGCAGTGTTCGACGTGCTTGTGATTTGATGTGGCCTTGCATGGTTTGGTCCTTGTCAGTGATGGGTGCAGTGTTAATGGCACGCCACTAACTGTTGGCTCTTGGCACTTGCCTGCAGGGTCATGCGCACACCGCCATCATGGCAGCTGCACTTGCATGCAAGCTGATTGGTTCTGCCGTCGCTGTGGGGGGCCCATTTGAGTCAGAGGAGCAGGGTGTGCTGTCAGGCAGTGTGCACGTCATCGAGCAACTGCTGACGTTTGAGGGTGTGGCTGAAGATCTGGAATGGGTTTCTGCACAGCTGACAGCAACAGGCTTGGAACTCCCAGGGTCATCGTACACAGCAGGAGCTGGGCTGTGCATGGCCACTGTGGCCAGAATCGGCTTGCTGGTGGTGCAAGGCAGCACAGAGCCTGCCACGTTGGCAGTTGCAGAAAAGCGGTGTCGGGCACATGTGAATGGGCTGCTGCAGCAAAGGCTCTCGGCAACAGCAGCAGGTGCAGCAGCACACTATGTGGTGCACCTATCACAGGTAACTATAAGAACAGTCAGGCTGTAAAGTTTTGGTTGCCTTGCAACCTGGTGTTTGCCTGTGTGCATTCATTTGGCATTCCTCACAAGCAATCAAAAGATAAATTGAATGCTCACTGCGGCTAGAGACTGTACGGTTTGTGCAAATACCCCTGCTGCAGTTCACAGGAGGCAACATCAAGCCGCTGCTGCCCCTTGTCAAGCTACATGCGCGGGCCTGGCTCACTGCACGTGGCGTGGATAAGGCTGATGCAGCGCCTGAGGCCTCTACCAGCCAGCCATCAGCGCCTGCGGCACGCCGCAACAGGCGCATGCAAACCATGCAGAAAAAGCCTGCTGCTGCCGCTTCCGCACCAGCAACAGAGGCGGCCGTGCGCACATTGACGGAGGCACTAGTCCAGGCATGGTGTGGGGGACATGCCACACTGGGAGAGATCTTGGACTTCATTGCATATGAGGAGGTGGCAGCTGTGCAGGATGAGGCTGCTGGTGCAGGTGCTGAGGCCGGAAGCAACGCAGCACCAGTGGTGCTTCATACCATTTGTGGTGAGTGAGCCTGTGAACATCAAAAACTCATTCTGTCGCTGCCTGTACCACAGCTGTGCTGCCATGGCTGCTGACAATGCTGCTGCCCTGTTGCGCACGTCGCAGATGCGCTTGCGTCAGCATTCAAGCAGTCGCAGCACCCTGGGCTATTTGGCAGGGCGCTTGTAGCAGCCCACCTGATGAACCCTAACCAGGCATCTGGGTCCACAGCACAGCTGGAGCAGGCAGCGGACGTTTTGTACGGACACATACAAGCAGCATCCAGTTTGTACAGTGTGGAAGCAAGCCGAACATGCGTGGCTGCCGCCCTGGCGTATTCAATACTGGGGCTCGATGCGGCACGCACAGCTGCTGCAGTCAGTGCAACGCGGTCAGTCAGACAACAACAGCACCAACAGGCAGATGGCCTCCCAAACTCTGGGCAGATGCCCCATGGTGCAGCTTGCGTGGATGAGGGTCCTTCTGCCATGTCCGCGGCAGCCGCCGCAGCTTGGGATGCATGGCGTCCAGTGCACGCACACCTGTCGCGTGCAGCATGCATGTGGCAGGCATTTGCAGGTGCAGTTGATGGCTTGGATGAGTCACAGCTCACCAGCCAGATTGTCATCCAGCCAACCCTGTGCCTGCAGCTGTTGTTGCAGCTGTGGCAGCTGGCACACCTTCAGGACAATGCAACCCTTTTGACAGCAGCCATCTGTGCTACCAGAACGGTGTATGCAGTATCTGGCATAAAGCTGAGCAAGTCACTGGCAATGGCATGGACCATGGTGCGGCCGGATACCGGCTGTGTGGCATGGGCATGCGAGCCATCACCTGTGAGTACCCTTGTAGAGGAGGCACAGGCACAGGCGCGGCTCTTGGATCAGTCGGAGGCTGTGCTGCAGCAATTGCAAGAGGCGCGCAGCTGTCAAGCCTCGGATGCTGCAGGGTATGCGCAAGCCCTACACGATGCAGCAGTGGCTGCCGCCTCAGTTGAGATCCCAGACCAGTACAGCCACATCTGGCTGCTGCAGCGAACACAGCTGCACCAGCTGGCGGCAGCTGCCTACCTGCAGTCAGCAAGAGTGGACTCAGCACACATGCATGCCCAGGAGGCTCTGCGGCTGTCCAGCGCAGTGTACACAAGCCTGGGTGGTGTTGAAGGGCAGAGTGTGGGCAGCAGCGGGCAGCAAGCGTTGTTCATGTGGCAGGCGGCAGCTCATTTTCTGGCTGCGCTGCTGCAAGGAGCAGAGGTTTTTGAGGCTGCTGGGTTGCCGGAGGATGCTACTTTTCTGCTGCGAGAGTGCTCGGGCCTGGCTGCGGCTCTGTGCTGCCCTGCCATTGGTGCGCTGGCATACGCACAGCAGGCACACATTGCTCGTAAACAGCATCGTCTGGATGCCGCTGCAAAGCAGCTGGCAGACGCAGATGCGCTCATGTCCAGGGGAGCTTTGTTGCTGGAAGCCAGCTGTGTACATCCATTTGTGCGGGCGTCTCTGCTTCTCCGAACCGCAGAGCTGGTTGTTTCATCAGGCAGCAGCAACGACGCAGCGAGACACACCACGGCAGGCCTAGCAGAGTGTGCTCATTTCAGCAATGCACATCCACTTGGCTGGCGTGGTCGGGCGCTGCAGTGTGAGCTGCTTGTCCTGCAGGCAAGCCTGGCGGCAGCCAACAACGACGCCTCCACAAGCACCCAGTTGCTTGACCAGGCTGCGAGTGCGATCCAGCAGCCGACACTTGGCGGGCACAAGCCGGGCAGCCAGCCCAGTCTTTCAACGTGGCCTTTGCAGCTGGCCCAGCTCCTGCTGGCGCGCGCCCAGTTACTGCGCACCGCACCTTCCCAGCGGTCATCCTTGGAACACGGAGGGAGGCCGCAGCTGGCTGGAGTGCTGCCCTGCTGCGCTGTCACTCAGCTGCAGGACCAGTTTTCGCGCGTTGTGCACATCAGCGACAGCGATTGCGCAACCAGCAGCACGCAACCACTTGTGCGTGGTGCTGCTGCTGCCAGCAAGGCCATTGGAACAAAAGGCAAGAACGGCAGCAAGGCTGCAGCTGGCATGGCATCCAAGCATGCCACGGGTGTCCCAACGCATGTCAGTCAAACTGAAGGGGCTAGCCAGCTGCTGCTCAAAGCGGTACTGCTTGGATGGCAAGTGCCGTCCATCTCTGCACGAGCGTGTGCCCGTTTAATAGATGCGGCATGGGCTGTAGGTATGGTGAACGCTGCCACCATGGCCTTGCACCTCCGGCTTGGGTTCCAGGCAGCCCAGCAGCAGCTGGTGCTTGCCGCGGCAGCCAGTGCAGCACCATGGGCCCCATCCACCTCCACAAAGGCTGTCCAGCAGCAGCGGGCCACACAGTGTGCACGACAGCTGGCTGCACTGTTGTGCCACGCACAACATGTGCTGCAGGAAGCATACGATGCAGGCCCATCCCTTTGCCTGGCCAAGCTGGATGAGCTGGCGGCACCATGGCTGGAGCTGCTGCTGCAAGACGTGCCCGAGGGCTGTGCTGTTGTGAGCCTATCCTCCAACACAGCTGATCCTTTTGGTGCTTCTACAGGGGCCGCTCACACTGGACTGGTGGTGAGCAGGCTGGTGAAGGGCCGGCCACCATTGCTGCTCGCCTTGCCTGCACCTGCCGGGTGTGACCTGCCCACATGGTCACTGCCAGATGTGGCTCACACCAGCCACAGCTCAGCAGCACCCCTGGTGGGCCTGTTGTCACAGCTGCTGAACGACAGCACACGCAGCATGCGCAGCATGGACACAGACACGCCAGCTGCCAAGCAGAAGTGGTGGAAGGCGCGTCTGACGCTGGATGAGCACATGTCAGACCTGTTGAGCCACATGGAGCAGCACTGGCTGGGGCCATGGCACGCACTGCTACTACCTGTCAGTCCACAGCTGCAGGCAGCGCTGCAGCAGCCTGCAGCGGCACTGCTGTCGGAGCATATGGGGCTGGCAGGAGGCGGAGAGGCTGCTGCCGCCACAGAATTGCTGCTGCTGCTCATGGCACACATGGCCAGCATGCAGCCTGAGCAGCAGCAGGTGGCTTTGCAGCAGCTGTGCCAAATGCTGCAGCAGCACATGGATTCAACACGTATTGAGCACCTCGCACAAGCTGTGGCTGAGGCCGCTGCTGCAGCGGCTCAAGCTCATAGCCCATCCAGCACCTTTGCATGCACCACCACAACGTCTGAGAGCGCTGTCACCAGCGGTAAGAACAGCCAAGCCAGCCAGGTGCTGAACAGCACTGCAGCAGAGGTGGCCCGCAGTATGCCTCCCGCCTCCTGCTCTCAAGGCATGCAGCCAGATACTGGCCTGGATACGAGTATTCCATCAGCTTCTGGTGCAGGGGCAGCGTCGAGAAAACGTGGTACAAGACTGGCAGCGATGCAGGGCACTGATGCAGCTGCAGCTGAGCCTGCACCGCCAGGTCCTGCCGCACGCGCATCACGCTCGAAGCGGGGTGCTGCTGCTGCACCCACAACCGCCAAGGAGGCAGTTACCATCGTGCCAGCACCTGCGGCAGGCAAGGCAGCAGGTGCTTGCCGCAGTCGGACAACAAAGGCTGTGCCTGTTGTGCAGGCTGCCGTGCAGGCAAGTGACACCAGTACGTCCTGCAGCGACCAGCCAGCCACATCAGCCACCAGCCCTGCAGCCCCTTGTTCCATGCCACAAGCACAAGGGGGCATGGTGATCCTGATCTTGGAGTCAGAGCTGCACGCGCTGCCATGGGAGTGCATCCCTAGCCTGCGGCAGCATCACACTGAGGTGTACCGTATGCCCAGCCTCCTCACCACAGCTGCACATCTGCGTACGCAGCGCCACTCAGCCACCACCCAGCCCCCTGCACCAGCTGCGACGTCTCCGCGCACAGCAGCAGCCAGCAAGGGCGGGCGCGTCAGGAAGGCTGCTGGCGCAAAGGCCGCACCTGTGGGTGCCCCCGAGGGCACCAGTGGGGAAGGAGATGCTGCAGTGACTGTTGACCTGGCACACACCTACTACCTGCTCAACCCAGGGGGTGACCTGGTGGAGACACAGCAGTGTTTTGAGGAGTGGTTCTCACGGGAGCTGGGGTGGCAGGTGTGTGACATGGTATCCTATGGTCAGGTGACTGATCGCCTGTAGAAATACCAACGCTGTGCTGCGAGAGAGCGCACTGCAAATGCAGCTTTGTGCAGCTGCTGGCATGCTGGCTCACACCCACTTACATGTGCGTGATCTGTGCAGGGCGCGGCGGGCACACAGCCACCTGTGCCTGAGCTGCTCGAGGCGCTGCAATCCCACTCCCTGTTTGTGTACTTTGGTCATGGCAGTGGTGAGCAGTATCTGCCAGCCTCTGCGCTGCGCAAGCTGCAGCGGTGTGCTGCCAACCTGCTGATGGGGTGCAGCAGTGGGCGGTTGCGGCAGCATGGGGAGTATGGACCCACAGGAGCAGTGCTGGAGTACCTGGCAGCTGGTGGGTCAATTTGAGTTTTCAATACTGTGGGCCGGCACCCATCTTGCTCGCATTGACAGCATGATATGTGCGCAATCTGCACGTCCGATGCATCAACATGAAGAGATGTATCACATCCTTGCGCACATCTGCTCTGAGCTAATCCCATGCACAGTTGCAGTGCATGGTTACTGCAGTGCGCACACATGCTCGCTCACGTGATGCTCATAACTCACTATGAAGTAATATGCTGTGCATGCAGGCTGTCCTTTTGTGGTGGCAAACCTGTGGGATGTCACGGATCGCGACATTGATCGCTTCAGCCAGTCACTCATCAAGCTGTGGCTGGGGCAGCAAGATGCAGTGGCGGGGAGTGCAGCTGCCACCAGCAGTGATGGGAGCAGCAGCAGCAGCAGCACAGGGGCAGACGTGTCCAGCATTTGTGGCGCAGTATGCATGAGCCGTGCGGCGTGCAAACTGCCACACCTCATAGGCGCAGCACCAGTCTGCTACGGCCTGCCTGCACGTGTCATGTGGCCTGGCCGCAACTGAAGTGTTGCAAGTATGGATGGTGGCATGCATAGGCAGCAGGATGTGCAAGAGTTGTCCGCATGTGAGCATCCGCGCACAGATTGGCGCAGACTGCATCACGAGCGTTGAGAAACACATCTAACTGCCGTTCAGTGGTGCACAGCAACCGCAGCTTGCCCACATAATGTCCTCCCACCCCTCCTGTCTTGTGCCAGCCGGCGGTACTATCCTATGTGCCCTATATACTCAGCTCAGCAGTAATCGCTGCGTCATGAGCTTATGATAATCAGCCTGCTGTCCTCTCGGTGTGCCGCACACCCTGAATGTTGCATCCCCTGCTCAATCATGAGGCTTGGACTCGTCCGCATGGGAGCCCACCCCCGGGAACTCATCGTGGATCTGAATGGCCTTGCGAGTGTCGTGGAACGTTGAGCTGCCAGTTTGAAAATTCATGCGTGCCTACGTGTGAGGTGACGCAGGCGTGCGTCATGAGCCTCGAGGGGACCACCCACTTGCAGTCAGAAATCACCACAGCTGCTGCAACCTACTGTTGCTGGCGTATGCGTTGTGTCGACGTCTACATCCCACCGCTTTCATTTTCAAGCAAGCACCTGTAGCTTACAGCGAGCTCAGCACGCATTTTTCTTAGCATACAACGCCTGACCTACCCTGCCAAGAAAACCCTAACAACAAGCATGTTGCTCCAGCCACGTGGGCCCAGCACCCTGCTGCATAAAAGACGCACCATTTGTTGCGCCTCAAGGACGCGCCTGCTGGTTTGCCACGGTGTGGGACGGACCATGCATGAATGCAGAAACAGCAGTCCATGTAGAGCTGCTTGAGGTGCAACAACTGCTTCGTTAACACTGTGCTGGTGCTCACACCCATGCTGCGGAGGCAGCGCGTATGTGCGCCGTGACGCACCCTGGACAGCTTACCTGAGACTCCTGAGCTCAATACGCCCACCAATGCCCTGCTCTTGCAGCCCAGAGCGCATCCAGCACAACCACACAGCCCAGCATTGTACATGCGCCTCGCAATATTCATGAAGTGGACAACGGGCAGGTGAGCTGTGCAGTTTGTATGTTGTGATTTGCTGATTCATGCTGAGAGCTGCAACTGAGGCTTATGAATTTATGATGCACCCAGTGGCCCCAACACTGTGCTGTCATGCCCCCAACAGATCATGGGCTTTGGCGCCGACTTAGCAGCAGACCATCCAGGTGAGGGTGAGAATGCCGTGCTTGTATGCCGTTGGCAGCATGCCTCACGTACCTGCGGCGCACGACACTCGGCTTCTTGTCATGAGGTGGTGGCTGTTGCAGCTTGTTACTGAAACATATGCATCCATTACGCCTCCTGCTCCCCACCTAATGTGCTTACATAACACTGCAGGCTACCATGACGCTGCATACAAGCAGCGGCGGGTCGACATTGCCAACCTTGCGCGCACACATAAAATGTGCGGCTTGCTGTTGATGTGCACAATGCTGTGACACCATGCCTTGCTGCGGGCGGATGTGCATGGGCCCTGACATCACCTTTGGCTTCAACCGGCACAATGACGGCATGCCAGCCCCTGACGGACATACTGGTGTGCTCTTGCTGCTGGCCGCGCATGGCGTGCAGTGGCGACCCTATCCCGCGCATCACCTATACCGAGGAGGAGCGTGCGGTGTGGCGGCATGTGGTGCGAGAGCTGCGGCCCCTCCACCAGCGCCACGCGTGCAAGCAGTTCCTGCAGGTGCTGCCGCTGTTCGACTTCAAGGAAGATGAGGTGAGGGAGGCTGGGCCACTGGCTGTGCGGTGCAACAGGCCGTGAATAGACGCTGGCCATACCTTGTCCATGAACACCTCACCATGCGCCAGACTGTACTGTATCTAAATGCAAACTGCTGCATATACATGTTTTTGCACGTGCTGCGCGCGCAGCTGCCCCAGCTGGAGGACCTGTCTCAGGTGCTGCAGGCGACTACGGGTTGGCGCATCAGGCCAGTTGCAGGCCTGATGCACCCGCGCCACTTCCTTGCCGGCCTTGCATTCAAGCACTTCCACAGCACGCAGGTGTGTGCATGCTGGGTGTGGTGGCATGACCATGTTGTAGACAAGCAGTTGTGCTGTCTGCATGCTTGGGCCGCTTGGCTTGCCGCTCGAATCATACAATAGCATTGATGCCCCAGCAGCTGCCACAGTGGCTCAGACGCTGAGCTGCAATGTATGGGCTGCCGGGCTACGCGTGTGTCCCAACCACGCCCTTGGTCTTGATGTAGAGCCCTTTTGACTAACCCTGCACACTGCCTCGCAGTACATCCGGCATCACAGTCAGCCCAGCTACACACCGGAGCCAGACGTCGTGCATGAGCTGATCGGGCACGTGCCCATGCTGGCCGATCAAGAGTATGCAGACTTGGTGCAGGCCATTGGGCTGGCATCGCTTGGAGCTGATGACAAGATGGTCAGTCATATGTGTGCTGTGTGTTGCACCTACCTGCTGCTGAGCAGCCTAACACCTGCGCCAATGGTGCAGTACCCAGTGCCAATCAGACCGTCTAGTTGTGATCCCCATACCACACATGTCAGCGACGACGGTGCTCCAACCAGTGTTTGTGTTTCCTGCATATGTGACTGTTGCGACCATCGCAGATCTGGCATCTTACCAAGGTCTACTGGTTCACAGTGGAGTTTGGTGTGGTGCGGGAGGGTGATGGCATCAAGGTGGGCAGCACAAGCCTGTTCTACTGAAAACGTGCTGCAATGAGCGTGGTAATGCACTGTTACGATCTTGGTATATGGATTTGGAGGTGGCTCATGAAGTCATGATGCTGGCTAACAACAAGCATGTTGCTGGCGGACCTGTGCATACAGGCATTTGGTGCCGGCGTACTGTCATCATTTGGTGAGCTGGAGCATATGGCTAGCGGCAAGGCCACCCTGCTAGAGTTCAACCCATTTGCCAAGCAACCCAAGATGAGCTACCGCGATGGCTACCAGAAGAGTTACTTTGGTAAGGCCTGTGCTGGCCCAAGGCTGCCTCAAGGCATTTGAGTCTGCTCAGCATGCTCAGCATGCTCGGTTGTGTTGATGACCACCTGCACTGCACACATGCA
This sequence comes from Haematococcus sp. NG2, assembly GCA_004335575.1. Lineage (NCBI taxonomy): Eukaryota > Viridiplantae > Chlorophyta > Chlorophyceae > Chlamydomonadales > Haematococcaceae > Haematococcus > Haematococcus sp. NG2. The sequence continues at coordinate 421,213 of QAXD01000160.1, read as the reverse complement.
GTCCTGGAGAGCTTCGAGGATGCTGCAACCAAGCTGCGGGCCCTTGCAGACACCTTCAAGCTCCCTGAGGACCTGCGAGGCGATCCTTCACATGCGTGATCAGCTTGCTGCCTCTGTTGTATGATCCTCGCTTTGTGTACACTAACTTTTTGGTTGTCAAGGTCAAGGACATTTCTGTGCTCAGCATTGCTGCAGGATGGCTGCATTCATTCATCAAGTTGGCCAGATGTGATGTTGGGGGAGACATTAGTTCATTTGTTGATAGTGATACTGTTGGCTCTACAGGGTCCAGCCGCAGCGTGCATCCACGCTTGGGTGTGAAACCAGCTCTTCACAGCTCACTCAAGAAGGGTCATTGCGTCCACTGAGTCGTTTTGACGACGGTGTTTTATGTGTTATTTTGGCTTTGAAGCACGCGTCGCAACGCTCAGCTACTCTGCGTATTGACAGCGTGTCGTGGACGTGAGGGGCCGCTAGGGCCTGAACAGCAATATGCGCACGTTGCATCTTGGGCAGATGCAGCGGGCAGCAACAACTTCGCTCGCGCGCAGGGTAAGGGCGTGGGAGGTTTTTGATGAGCTCAAGAAAATGGCCATCTCACGGCAAATGATGATGTCTGTATCCTACAGGGATGTGCGGCACGTGCTGGACGGGCTGCCAGCGTCCAAATCCAGGGTACGTAGTGAAGCCCCAGCAGGGGGCATCCTGAGCCACCACCACCAGCTGCAGACTTGTCCACACACGTGCTTTGTATAACTGTGGTTGCAATGCGCGGTGTGCTGACGCAAGGTCCATCCCTGCCTCGTTCGCCCCACAATGTACATGCCTGCGCTGCACTTGCAGCCCAAGTGAGCGTAACTTTCAGGGTGCCATACAAGACGCAAATGGGCGAGCACCTGGGCTTGTCTGGAAATGTTGATCATCTTGGGGTGTGGAATTTGGACCGCAAGATAAACCTAGAGTGGTCCGAGGGCGATATCTGGGTCGGCACGGTGTCCGTTCCTGCCGGGTGAGGATGGCGCATTTTTGACCGCATGCCAATCTTGTAGTGCCCAGCATGAAGCAGTGTACAGCCCTCTCCATGGCATGAGCCACCGAAGGTATGCACACACCGCGTAATTCTGCACGCCACCTGCAATGGCTGCAGGACTAAACTGGAGTACAAATATGTGGTGGTGCGCACCGATGGCATGGTGGAATGGTCCCCTGGCTTGAACTACAAGCTGGACGTGAGCTGCAAGCCTGGCTCCAACATGGTTGTAGATGAAACCTGGGGAGGTGTATCAGAGCGCCAGGTTGAGGTCAAGGAGGCGCATGATAGCGAGGTGGAGGCCAACGGTGCTGAGCCCGCAGTGCCACCTGGCAACGACGTGCGTGCGTTGTGTGCTGCTGTGCTGTGGTGTCTGTGTTCTGTGCCAGCAACACACCTGTGGGTCCTGTGTGACTGTGTGCATGCACGAGTGCACACCACCATCCTTGTTTCAGCTGTGGGATGATGTGATGTTGCAACAGTGTGACGTTTCTGCATACAGCCCCTCTAGTTGGTGTCCCTGACGCTTGCTCCGCTGGTGCACACGTCGCAGATTGGTGAGAAGCTGAGCCGGCTGAACAGCGCGACTGAGCGTCTAAAGCAGGTGGCGTACACAAACGGGTCGCAGGCAGACTCTGTGGTGCTGCAGATGCTGGAGAACTACAGCTCAGTCACACTGGACAAGCTGCACAACATGCTCAAGGCAGCAAAGAAGGGGTGAGGGCCAACCTGCCGTCCTGCATTGGCCCTCACACAAAGCTCCAGGCCATGTGGCATGCTCAAGATGTTGGCCACAAATCGTGCGCATACTATTTGTCTGCGCATGCTGTTTGTCTGCGCTTGCTGCCCTGTGTGCTGCCCTGACCTCTGCTGACATGCCCTACATGCTTCACGCAGCTTTGACATGTCCCAGGAGCAGCTGAAGCAGCACCTGGACCAGTTGGTGGCGGCCAAGAAGGTGGTGCAGCAGGGCGGGTTGTACATGAGCGCAAAGGGCGTGCCGGTCCAGAGCGGGTCTCAAAACGGCGCGTCACGCAACGGCGCTGCACCTGCGCCACAGCAGGCTGCACGTGGGGCGGCAACGCCTCAGCCTGGCCACTCCGCCTCCAGTGCTGCTGCTGCCCCTGTGGCTGTGCCCCAGGGCATGGCGCAGTACGAGCCGGCGGTCATGTCGCTGCTCGGCAACTACTCGGGGCTTGCAGTCGACCGCATGCACCGCATGCTGCAGAGCGACCCCCGTGCGCGGTGAGGTGCTGCATGTTGCAATGCATGTGCGCTTTGCCCGTGCGCGTGAGTGCACTGCTGTGGCGTGCACTGCTCTCTGGAAGCTGGTTGCTCCGTTCTCTGGCATGCATGCGGCGTGGTCAACGGTTGCCTGGCCTGATGGTATGTCTGTCCGTGTGTTTGATGCGCAGTTTTGGCCGCAGCCAGTCTGACCTGGCCGGACTGCTGGAGAGCCTGGTGTCCCGCGGCCTGGTCATCAATGACAACGGCATCTACCGCAAGGGCAGCTCCCAGGCGCGCGCAGCCACACCAACAGCTGCACGGCCAGGTACACCAGCTGCAGCGCGGCCAGCCACCCCGCCGCCCGCACCTGCGCCCGCGCCCGCACCACAGCAGCGCACCAGCACTCCGCCCGCGTCCCGGGCTTCCTCCCCGCAGCCGTCGCATGAGGCGGTCATGCCCCCCAACATGGCGCAGCATGAGCCTGCCGTGCTCAAGCTGCTGTCCGACTACTCCGGCCTGGCGCTGGACCGCATGCACCGCATGCTGCAGAACGACCCGCGCTCGCGCTTCTCCGCGTCCCAGTCCGACCTGCAGGCGCTGCTGGCCACCATGGTGTCCAAGGGCACAGTGGAGTTTGTGGGCGGGGTGTACCGCAAGGGCTCAGCCAAGGTTGTGGTGTCCCCCCCAACCCCTGCAGCACGAGTGCCCACGCCCTCTGCCGCACACCCGTCCACACCTGCACCTGCGCGCCCAGCCTCCCCGCCTCCTGCGCCCCAGCGGGCCCCAAGCCCCGTCCCAGCCCCGGCCCCAGCCCCTGCGCCTGCCCCAGCTGCCAAGGCGTCCAGCAGCACGCCTCAGGCTGCGCGCGCCCCCAGCTCTGCCCCCAGCACCAGCGCATCAGCCCTGGCTGTGTTTGAGCCTGCTGTGCTCAAGCTGCTGTCCATCTACTCCGGGCTGCCAGCCGACCGCATGCACCGCATGATGATCATGGATGCACGCCTGTCGCCCCGGTGCGTGTGTGCTGTGGGCATGGGGGCAGGCATGACGTGCTCCTGCATGTCACGGGGATTGGGACCCCTAACTGGCTGCAGTGCATGGTGTCATGGTGTGTGGTGCAACATGTGCTCTTCCCTTTCAAATGATGTGAACGCCATACTGGTCAAAGGCTTCAGGCTTCCGCCGGGCATTACCAACGCTCACAAGGTTGCATGTCATCTTACTGTGCTCACTTGCAGGTTCACGGGCAGCGAGCAGGAGCTGGAGTCGCTGCTGACCAGCATGGTGAAGAAGGGAGCAGTGGTGGAGGAGAAGGGCATCTATAAGAAGGGTGCACCTGGCATGGCTGCAGCTGCACCTGCACCAGCATCGGCACCAGCCCCAGCACGGGATGTAGCCCCACAGCCCGCTGTGGCCCGCGCGCCTTCCCCACAGCCCGTGCGTGCCAGCTCGCCGAGCAGCAACGGGTCATCAAGTGGCAACGGGGCACACGCACCCTCATCCACCACTGTGCCCCCCAACATGGCGCAGCATGAGCCGGCTGTGCTCAAGCTGCTGTCCGACTACTCCGGCCTGGCGCTGGATCGCATGCACCGCATGCTGCAGAACGACCCGCGCTCGCGCTTCTCAGCGTCCCAGTCCGACCTGCAGGCGCTGCTGTCGGCGCTGGTGGCGCGCGGCAGTGTGGAGTTTGTGGGCGGGGTGTACAAGAAGGGCGCCGCGCGTGCGGCAACCCCCACAGCTGCATACTCCTCCACACCCACGCCACGCCCCCGCACACCTCAGCCCGTGGCGGATGGGCCCAGTGATTCGCGCCTGCGCTCTCCTTCGCCCCGGCCATCCTATGGGGCTGATGCAGAGGCGGCCCCCAAGGCCGCCCGGTCAGCGTCCCCACGCAAGAAGAAGGACCCAGCAGCGCCCAAGCGCAACCTCAGCGCATACCAGATCTTCTGCACGGACAACAGGTGGGTGTGTCCCATCGCGTGGGGTGCTGGCAGCTGTGAAGGTGGGGGGGACAATGCTGGAGGTGGGATGGTGCTACGGGGGGGCAGGAGCGCACATTGGGCTGGAAGGATGGCAAGCATGCACGGCCATGCAACAGGCAGAATGGAACAGGATGGCCAGCTGTGGATGCTGCATCTGTGTGTCCATTACAAAACCGTGTGCTGGTTGATGGGCGCATCACCTGTTTGCAGGGAGGCCATGAAGCAGCGGTTCCCTGGTGTGGCATTCTCAGAGATTACGCGCATGCTGGCTGAGGCGTGGCGTGGTGCACCTGAGCACATCCGTGCCAAGTATGAGACGCTGGCTGCTCAGGTAGGCTGCCTGGTCTAAGTATGGTGCTTCTCCTATGCGCTGGTTCAGAACGCCATCATGATGAGCCAGCAGCTCAAGTGGTTATGGATGCAGACCCTGCTTGAAGCCTCAGCTGGTGTGCGGGCTGTGTTCCACCAGCCCCCCATCCCGGTTGCATGATTTTCGCCAATGAATAGCTCTGCATGCTGTGTACCAGACGTGTTGCATGATTCGCGCCATGCCATGCACTGGCGACATGCAGGACAAGGCGCGCTACGAGCGCGAGCTGCAGGCAGCGCGCTCGGTGCAGACCACCAGCACGTTCCACTGGTAGGGAGACGCACCTGCAGCTGAGGACCAGACCGCGGGGGCAGGAACTGGAAGGGAGGAGGGGAGGGAGGGAGGTACTGGCACGGCAACAGCCGCTGCAGCAGATGGGAGTGGCACAGTGGTGGTGAGGACACGGCGGGGGCGGACGCCCAAACCCGCACGGGGTGATGCAGCAGGTGTGGACGGTGACAGCTCAGCGTCCACACGTGAGGCAACACCAGGGCCAAAGAGACGGGGCCGCAAGCCCAGAGGTGCACCCGGTGCCAGCTCATCTGATGCAAGCACCAGGTCCTTGTCGCACGAGCCCAACACGCCGTCATCGCCTGAACCATCTGACGCCATGCCCAGCCAGGGCAAGGGTGACAAAGACGGAGAGGAAGGAGAGGAGGGGGAGGGGAGGGAGCGCTCCCCATCCCCTGCGGTCGTCGCAGCTGCAGGTGTAGCCGCATCATTGCTGGCAGCAGGCGCTGCAGCATATGCCCGGTTTGGGGCGGCTGCGCTGACGCAGATCCCAGCACTTGTAGAGGTGCTGGAGACACTCTAGCAAGCAGCTAGCAGCCCCATTTTCCGGGACATGAGATATGAGCATTTGTTTTGAAGGGCTTGCAGATTCATGGCTTGGATGGATGTCCTGATGAGATCGGCGGGAAGACAACAGTTGACAAAAGCGATGATGGGGAGGTTGGGTGCAGGTGGACAGGCGCTTGGTGGCTTGCCTCTGCTGTGGTGGATGGTGGGTTGCTTGGGGGTCGGCAGGAACAAGTGTGCAGCAAAATCCATAAATGGGTTCCCTTAAACAGCGCTGCCTATGGTGTGTGTCAGTCTTGGGTGGATAGCTGAGCAAGTGTTATGTGGTGCAGGGGAAAGTGGTGCGTGTCTTGTTGGTGTCTTGACATGGCTTGGCAGCATCGAGGCGGTGATACTGTGCAGTGGATGCATACCGCACGAGAGCATGCAACAGGGTGGCTGGTCGTAGGGTTCAGGAACGTGGTTCTGGAAGCTCCCTGATGCACCTGCATCGCATGCACCAAGAAGGCTGGCCTGTGTTCAGTAGGCAGTATTCAATTTGTTGAAACTGTCAGTAAGGCCCTTGGCTTGCTTGAGCAAAGGCCGTGCGGAGGTGTGCTCCACGTGTTGCAAGCTTGGGTACGGGGAGGGTGGAGGTGGCATGCTGGATGTCACATACCAGCAAGGCATGGTTGGTGAGCAGCGGGCGGGTGGTGTGCATGTTGCCATGCATGCTTTGGCCTCGTAATGGAGGGGGTAGGATGCTGCGAGTGGTTTGTGGCACTCCTGACGTCGCGATGGTTGTGGTGGGAGGGCTGGAGCTACTTGGTGCTTAGGTCCAGGGTGTGGTCGGCACACACAACCTCTCATGTTGCACTTGTCCCAGTTGAACATTTTGACCAGTGAAAATGCAGGTGCTGCGCTGGGCACAGCTGATGCAGTGCCGTTGGTTTTGCTGGAGGGATGGAGCGGATGTGGAAGATGTGGCAGGGTGAGGAAGAAGGGGAGCGCGTTGCAGAAGCGCTGTGCATGTTGCTAGTGCATCACGAGTGTGGGGCGTAGCGGTGTGCCCCTGCATGGCCTGCATGTGCAACAGCGCACGCACGGTCTGACTGATTGACATTGATCTGACTGCGAATCTAATGTGCCAAATGTAGTGTGTGTGCTTTCCGGTCCTGCTGGCTGTTGAGATCAATCAACCAAGGAGTGTATCATGTGGGGTGCTGGCACAATACAGGTTGCTGCAGGGATGACCATCCCTATAGCGGTGCCTAGGTCCAGGATAGTGAAGTCTGATGTGTGATGTGTGCATCTCACGGCTAGTGTAACAGTGGTCTTGCTTTAGCCTGCTGCGCGCACCCTTCCCAACACCCAAGACACAGCAAAGTTGCCACAGCCATGTCTGCTGAACAGCACGAGAAGGTACAACTCAGCATGCAGAGCTTTTACTTGGAACCAGTCACTGCTCCTGCACCTCCGACTCCCCATCATCCATAGCCCAGCATTTGCTACACTGCTTCCAAGCCCACAGCACGTTCTGCGATTGTTCATGGTTGCTGCCGCATGCTGATTCATCTGGGGCATTAATGATGACGCCATCTGGTGTGGAACCCCAGTGCCCCACCTGCTGCTGCTTGCACCCCCCTGCGCCTGCAGATTGCGCAGGAGCGCTACGGCAAGCCCTTCAGCGAGCTGAGCAGTAAGTATCTTAATGGGATGAAGAATCTGAACCCGCACCTGTCAGCATGCCACTTTACAACAGTGGTGGGATCGGAACAGATGCTACTGCCAGGAAGCTCATTTGTCCAGGGCCCACAACTTGATCATGTTTGTGGAAATGCCAGCTTCGTTAAGAGCGTGTTGCAGCCTGCATGGCCTTGCCCCCGCGTGTATGTGCGCATGGCGGACACGCGCGTCACCACCTGTCTGCCTGGCGGTATGCAACCAGCTGTGTGATCACTGCATGCGCATGTCGCCTGCAGCGAACGAGCAGAAGGCCATAGGCGGTGCTACAAACCTCTCCCCTGAGGAGCGTGCAGGGCGGAGGGGTGGTGGCGGCGGCACCGGCCGGGGCGGTGACTCAGGAGTGGAGACTGGTGGGGAGGTGATGGCTGAGCAGCAGGGGGAGGAGGGCTTGGACGTGGGCGAGGGGGAGGAAGGTGGTGAGGATATGGGCGAGGGCCAGGAGGAGGGTGGAGTTGAAGAGGGGGAGGAAGAGGAGGGCCGTGAGTAAACGGTGTTCATGTGACACTGCCAGATCAGGCCAGATCATTAGCCGAGGACTGACTCCACTTGCACTTAAGAAAGTTGCAGTTGTCTAGCAGTGCTGCTGTTGTAAAAGGGCAACGCCACCAGTCGTTTGCGCCATGGCTGTTGCATGCCAGCCACATCAGCACCGATGATGCGTACCCCAGCAGAAACCATGACGCAGTGTGGGCCCTGTCATAGACCAGGCCGTTAAACTTGCCTTTTGCACATATTCTGTGTACAACCCAGCTTCACCAACCAGCACAGCACAGAGCGCCTTTCATCAGTCTGCGAACTAAGGTCACCCCGCAGCCATGGACATGCAGGAGAAGAACAAGGAAAGCAGGGCTATGCCCTTGGGTCTCGCATGCTTATTGCCAGCATGGCAGGCTTGGCAGCCCTGCAGGCCAGAGCACATGCCGCGCATGATGTGCTGTGCAGCATGCAGCAGCTGCTCACAGCTGGCTTTGCCCACACATGTACAAGGCTTGCCCACACATGGACAAGGCTCCTGACACGTGCGTGCATGCATGGCACTTCCTGCACCGCCTGCAGATTGCTCAGGAGCGCTATGGCAAGAACTTTGAGGAGCTAGGCAGTGAGTGGAAATTGGCTGCGTGCGGTGTGATCTGTGTGCAGCAGCAGCCTCTTGCTGAAGGTCCTTTCAACCTGCCTGTAGCTCATGCAACAACGCACGAGTGCCTGCTGGCATACTGGATGTGCTGTTGAACTGACAACAGCACGAAAGTATCGCTGGTTTGTGGTTGCCAAGTCGACTGGGCAACACTTTTCTTTTGAGCCACTGCTGACGCTGTTCCTACCTGTGCCCTGATACCATTTTGCAGCTAACGAGCAGAAGGCGGTGAGTGTTGGCTGGATCAGCTGCAACTGCTTACAGTGCTTGCATGATGCACAGGAGTGTGGTTATTGATGGTGTTTACAGCAGAATTCCGTGCTGACCGTCACGCCACCTGGATATGAGCATACGCGTACCCTTTGATCGTCTGCACCAACATATGTGTAGACCATTTCCAGTTTCAGAGCTTCGCAGTGCTGAGCCGCTGCATACTACTACTTGGCCCATTGTGTGCACATCAGGTGGGCGGCGTGTACGGGGGCCACGTGAACAAGCCGCCTGAAGAGCGCGCACAGGGCATCTCCGAGAGCGCTGCAACCATGAGCTCTGATGAGCAGAAGCGGGGTGCTGGTGGTGTGCAGGAGGAGACAGGGGGCAACCAGTGAGCAGCTCTCCCCGCAGGCTCTGTTCCAGCCTTATGTTGTGTTGACATGTTGAAACCATTTGCTGCAAGGTATCCGGCAGACGGACACGCGTGTAAGGTAGATCTGGCAAGTGAGCTGTCCAGCTGCTGCAGACTCAAGGTGCAACGAGAGCGAGTGTAGCTCACACTTGGGTTACAGCTTCTCCTTAGGTCTCGGGTTAACTGCTGTGCCAGTGAAGGTTGAATGCTCGCTGTTTGTTCATGAAACAATTGGGTCACAATGCTGTTGTCGCCCTTGCAACCCATGAGGGTATTCAATACAAATGCAGCCAGTAAGCAGCCGAGAGGTATACGATGCAACCGCGTGCGACAAACTACAGCAAATGCAACAAGAGGACGCTCCACTGTGCGCGTACTTGCGGAAAGCTTGTTCAGAGATGACTTGCTCACTGACAACAGCAGCGCGCGGTCAAACAGCCCCAAGCGTGCAAAGAACGTGTTCAGTGAGTGACGTCCATTGCCGTTTGGGCCATGAACTGCCACATGCATCGCATGAGCTCGCATGAGGCACAGTATGCACAACACCACAGCTGCTACATGCCACATGCAGCAACTCCTTTGCATATTGACAGTCAGTTCTGTGACTCCATTCCTCGCGCAGCTTTTGAGCGCTGGAACATGCACCGGAACACGGACCAGCGATATCAGCGGCACATGAGGAGCATGCTCACATCCCAGACATGGAAGAACCTCACACCACCGCTTACATGTAAGCCTTTTTCTAGTTGGGCAGTTGTGCGTTCCTTTGTTGACTGGTCATAGTTTGGAAGGCAGGTGGTTGGACGCATGGAGCAGGCAGGGTGGTGTTCTCGCAGTAAAAGGAACAGATGCGCGATGCCATCCATGCACATGCGGTACCATGTGCACACTGCACAGTCCTGCATTTCATCTGCGTTGTGCCTTTGTTGCTGCGCACAGCAGGCTTTGTGGTTTCACCATCTTAAAGCACTGCATCACCTTTGCTACCCACAGGCCTAACTGCCATATCTGTGGCACTCTGCTCGTACCAAGAGCTTGTCGTGCGCCATGCACTTCCTGACTTTTGCCCCTTATTAGCGCTTTCTGATGGTAAGCACCACGTGTAAGTCCGGCAGTCATGCGGGGTGACAGGGTGACTTCCTGTACTAACATGCGTAGCGCAGAGCAGTAGCTGGACGGTTGTTGATGCTCTGCTGTGCCAACTTCCTGTACATGCCATGGAACGGTCACAACCGCAGGCCCATTCGAGCTCACATCGTTCGCGCTGTCCCTGCTGCTGGTGTTCCGCACTGACTCGAGCTACGCGCGTTGGCAGGAGGCGATGAAGGCATGGAGTGACGGTGAGTGGGCAGCCATGCCACTGTGAAGCTCCAGTTGCAAATCAGTGAATGAACAGAGGTGCAACTTTTTGTCATTGTCCTGCCCCAGCATGCAATTGACGTGTGATGAATGTGCTGCATGCCATGCCAACAAAGTCCCATGTGCTCTCATTTGCATCTGGCCATGCAGTGCGGAATGTGAGCAAGGACATCGTGCGAAATGCATCCTGCTGGATCAAGGATCGTGCGCTTGTGGAGCTCATCGTGCGATGGACCATCATGTTTGCGCGCAGTTTGAAGGTGAGCGAGCTAGCCGAACGGCTACCTGCACCTGGTCCTTCTGCACATGCATGACCTGCCTTTTGGCCTCCTGTCCACGTGCTCATGCATCACTCTGGAGCCGATGGCTATCTCAAGGCAGGCAGTGCATGACGCTGTACCGCTCTGCTGTGCTGCCCGTGCAGGTGCACCTGCGCGAGTCTGGTGACCTGAAGCAGGAGGTGGCCGGGCTGCTGCTGCCCCATGAGTTTGAGGCCATGCACCACCCCATCAAGCGTGGTGATGATTGCTCACCACCTTCATATGTGCTGCATATCTTGACGCAAGCAGTCACGCGCGGTGTGCCCAACGAAGTCAGGGAGGACAAGCTGCTAAGCGGCATTGACCGTCTCAGCCAAGCAGTGGGCGTGTGCGAGAAGGTGAGTCTGCAATGGGTGTGACCGGTGCTTGCGGATCACCCCATGAAACCTTATCCCTGCCAAACAATAATCACGACATGACAACAGCAATGCAAAGCCCATCCAGCTTGAATGCTTACCAATGGCAGGTGCGCACACAATGTGAAACTATGCCTGGTCCTTGGCCTCAGATTCTTCGGTACCCCATCCCCCTGTCTTACACCCGTCACACGTCACGCTTCATGATCATCTGGCTCACCTTTCTGCCACTGAGCTTGTGGGATGACGCGGGTTGGGCATCCGTGCCCATCTCTACCCTCATCTCCTTCTTATTGCTGGGTGGGTGGTCTTGGGACAGGAGCAGGCAGAAGTGGTGTGGCTTGGTCTGCTTCAGGGGACCCATCCAATGTGCGCAGACATTCCAACAGCATACAGCTGCATCCACCTCCTGCTGCAGCATGTTGAGCTGTCAGGTTTGGTACCTGATCTGTGCACGTGGCATTGACATGACGTCCCCTTGCAGGCATTGAGGAGATTGGCGTGCAGATTGAGGAGCCATTCAAGCTGTTGCCCTTGGAAGACATCGTGCAAGACATTGAGCGGGAGGTCCTGGCCACAGCTGGTAGCATGGACCAGGTCTCTGCAGTCATTGACACCTCCCTGCAAGCACGAGCCACGCCGTTGCTGCACGCTGCTGCAGCCACCACTGAGGCGCTGCCAACCACCATGGCAACGGCTGCAGCTGCGCTGAGCACGCGCAGCACAGCATAATCACATACATGAGAGGTGTTGCAGGTCAGCTGATAGCTCTTGACTTCCTGATGACTCCATGACGCATAAATGAGTGGGTGTTAGATTTGGCAGCGTGGCACCTGACAGTACACATGCACCATAGTCAGCGGCAGGGAATGGGAGTGAGTGTGCAAGCGCAGGTTATGAGTGTGCAGGAACATTCCAGATCTAGTTGCACTGGCACACAGCAGTGCGTTTGCCTGCCTGCGTGTGTCAACATTCTGCTGCATGATTGGCACCCAGGCTCTGCATGTAGTGATAACCACATGATATGCACAACCCATGTGCATGGTTTTACTCTCAAGGTGAGGCTACAGTAGTTCATTTTTTCATGCTTGAAAGGGGCTGGTGATGGTACAAGTGTTGATGCATTATTTATGGATTCAACGTGTGAGTGCACGAGGTGTGACCGGTTGTTTCCAGCTGTCGCTCGAAGCATGGCCGGCAGTATCATGAGAGACATGAGAGCACGGTTCTATTGTTTCTTCTTTTGTTCCTGCTAATATACTTTGGCTGGCAAATCACAACTATGGATCAGGAAGGTGGTACAACAAACAAGACATAGGAAGGCCAACGTGCAACATATTCTTCCCTGGCTTATGCGTCCGAATCCCAGGCTACTGTGACACCGACAGTTGACTCGCATACATGGAAGACCAAGCTCATCATGTCATGCAGCTGATGTTTGTTTGTTGCAGTGCACGTGTACCACAGCGCGCTATGCTGGCCATCGCCTCATGAATCAAAGGACTGGTAAATAAATGCTAGTGCGCAACATCCTGCAATGCGAGCCCAGCCCAGGCTGGGATGGGCAAAACGTTGTTCAAGCGCTCCACAGCTAGCACTGGATTGCCCATGGAGTGCCTGAGCAGTGCAAGTCCTTAGCCCAGCTTGATGGCCAGGGCCAGCAGGGCAGCGCACTTGGCCACAGATGTGGCCAGGGCGGCCAGGTGCAGCTTGCTTGGAGGCAGCGGCTCACCCTTGATGATCATGGCTGCACGCTGGAACAGCGCCGGCAGCAGCCACACCGTCTCCAGGCCCACAATGCCTGCAACAGCAGGGGCCAGGGGCCATGCGGCGTCACCCAGCTTGCCCGTGGCACTCGCGTACAGCAGGAAGGAGGCCCCCACCAGCTCCACCTGCCGTGCACCAAGCGCGCGTGCACATCTCGCATGCCAAACAGCGACACGCATCAGCTGGCATGTCTAGACGGTGTGAGGTGGACGACGTCAGATCGTGCATTGGGAGCTGTATGGTTCTGCAGCCATGCACGTGTGCCACACTTGCGCAGTGTTGTGCACCTTGCACTAGCACATGCGCAGCTGGATGCTGATGGAGAGAGCAGCAGCAAGCAGATGAGATCTAGCCCACCTGACCAAGCCAACCTGTCAAGGCTTGTTACAGGGGCTTGTCCGCAAGGACACACCTTGTTCAGCGCAGAAAACACATGGCGGCCCACATCTAGCCCAACTGCTCTTGTCAAGCTGGGTGCCTGGAACTTGATGGGGGCTTCCAGCCAGTTGATGGCCAGCGTGAAGCCAAACCAGGTGAGGGCCGCGTAGTGGGTTACGGTGGGCAGAGAGCTGATCCTGCACCAGCAACCAGCACATCAAGACACACACATATGCCGTGTGGGTCATCGCAGCTTGCATGCATGCATGTTTTGCGACATGTTGCACCCAGCAAGAGAGCACAGGCAACTATGAAGTGCTTGATGCACGTCTGCATCATGTATGCATCCTGCACATGAGCACATGCAGCAGTTGAATGTAGAAAAGAGCACCATGGATTGATCTTTTGGCTAGGAAATGGGACGAAATGGGACCCAGCGGCCACACACACCAGCTGTCTCCTAGCGCGAAGTGCAGTCCGCTAAGGCACGCGGTGGATGCTGCCGCGACCTTCGCGCTGGATGCCAGGTGCTGCTGAACCAGGAATGTATGAATGGCTTCGTTTCGACTGTGGGGTTTCGTCGTGACAGGCTCAGCCTTTGCTGCCATTCCTGCGTCTGTGCTTGCGGTGCGGATGATGGACGGACTTCTCAGGGAGCGGGATACAGATGGTCTCGTAGCTTTTGTGTGGGGCACTGGCACGGCCCGGCCAAGCCTGCATCGACCAACCAAGATTTGCATCAGGGAGTGATGCAAGGCACTTTCAAGGCAAGGGTTTTGATGACATCATAAAGGTGGCTCCCAGTGAGGCGAGCGATCCGATCTCATCCTTGCTTCCTTGAAAACAGGCGCAGGACATCGTAGACGTGGTGCGGGAAGCTATGGGTTGCTGATCGGTTGCTAGTCCTCGTGGAACGGGAACTGCTGTACAACATAAAGGTAGCGCATGGCGCAGTGTAAGTTCGGTGCAGCGTGCAAACGACCCGGCTGCTGGTATCGGCATCCCTGGGACGATCCTATAAACGCAGCGAGCCCACAGGCCTGCAAGTACGGATGGAGATGCACACGTCAGGACTGCTTCTACGCCCATCCAAGCGGCCGTGCGATGGATCAACATGGACTACACAGCATGCATGGCATGCCAGCACAGCATGCGATGAGCGCTGCGGCAGAGCAAGCACCAGGAGCCCATGCAGAAGATGAGGATGAAGAGAGCTGGGGTGAAGGGGAGGACATGGACGCCGAGGCAGACGCAAGCACCATGGACCTTACATGGCAGCCTGCAGGTTGGACCGCAGATGAGGATGAGGCTGCGGGTGGTGGCAGCTGGGGTGTTGACTCATCCAGCACTGATGCGCAGCGTGTGGCAGGGACATTGACGGGGCAGCATGTGCCCGAGGCGCAGCTCCTCAGCATGGGAAGCATCCCACATGTGGGGTGGGGTTTGGCTGCGGCTATCAGGTACGCTTCATCAGTGGGCACAAAGGAGCACGCATTCATCCACATGCGCAATGGCAACCTCCACATGCATGCATGAATGACCTGCATTCAACATCTTGGCTGCATTTGTTCTGACTGCCTGTAGGGAGCGCTTTGGGTCGCAACTACAAGGCTTAGCCAGGCCTGAGTGCAGTGTTGAATACGACGAGCAGCGCACCGTGCTCTACTGCCACGCACCAGCCTCCCAGCTGCATGCATGCATGCAGTCTGTACAGGACCAAATCCAGGTGAGATATGCCCCCACTGCAATGGCACTGGACAACTGATGATGCCTCATAGTTGTCTGGCTGCCAAAAGTAGGCTGAACTGAGCAACATTGGCAAAGCTGCCTCCCATCTGACGCATGGTATGCGGCTCAGTGCATGCCGGGGTGGCACACGCTTAAAAAGCTGCACGATGCGTGCCTGCAGGATCTGCGCGCCCAGCTGGCAAACGAGTGGTGTGAGGTGCCAGTGGTGGGGCGCACACGTGTGCTGCTTGGACCAGGAGGGCGGCTGGAAGGCGTGCTGATTGCTGGTGAGGCAGTGGCAGTGGAGATCCGGGGGTCGTGGCAGCATGGCACCCCCAGCCAGGAGGAGGTGGCCGCGCTGCTCGCACCATATGGCACTGTCAAGCACGTGGCCGTGCTGCGCATTGCAGCCGCTGCGGCCGCCCCTGATGTGGTGCTGGTGCGCGCCATGATGGCATCCCCACAGGCAGCCACCAATGCCATCCAGGGCATCAACAGAGCAAGTGCAGCTGCACGCGCTCCCGCCGCTCAGGCCCCAGCGACAACCACCAACACCCAGCCACAGGCGGCCCTGACAGCTGTACCCTAAGTCCCACGGGCAGTAACACACGTGTTCCAAAGCACGCGGGTGCTGCGGCTGTCCTGGTCATCAGGGGTCCCAGGGCCCTGTGCCACGGTGGAGTTTGAGAGCCAGCAGGGCCGTGATGCGGTGATGGGGCGGGGCAGCCACATGCATGGCGGCAAAGGTAGGCATGACGGCGCCAGATGCGTGCTGCGATGCTGGGTTGATGTGGCGGGTTGCGATATTTCCTGATGGCCATGATGGTGCAGAGCTGACTGGGTCCTTGTGGTTTGTGCCGTGTGGGACAAACAGGGCGCGTGCTGCAGCTGCATGGCTGCAGTTTTTTGTGCCGCCGTGGGCGTGGCGCTCAGCTGCAGGTACATGGAGCTTACACCTGTCTTTCATGTTGGTTGCTTACAGCCGCCAGCGTATTCAGGTTGTACTATGAAGCAGCATGTATCTTACAACAGGTTCTGACACTGCCGGGCAAGTGCGTGTGCATGTATGATTGTCATGGTCGTGTGCACAGCTCAAGGCACTGCGAGCCAGTATATATCACTCAGCCGTTTCGCTGGACCAGCAGTCACTTCACACAGAGCTGGGTCGCATGCAGCCTGTCAAGAAGGTGCTTGTTTATGAGGTGGGCATTATGCAAGCTGGTATGGCATCACCAGTACACACAAGCTGACGTTTGTTCCTGTTTCTGGCAATGTCTACCTGAAATGATTGATGACCCATCGATCGCTGCATTGCGCACGTGCCTCGTGTACGCAGACGCCTGGCACAAGCACAGAAGCTATTCAGTGGCAGACTGAGCCACTCCTTGTCTCAGCTCTGCTCATGTCACGCCTGGAGGTGCGCCGGGAATGTCAGCATGCACGTGGTTGACCGCACAACACATAACATTGGCCTGATGGCCTCCGCATACGTAGGGACTTGTGACATAGCATCTATCTATTGGCGTCGTATCGCTGGCTTACTATGAATCCTCTCATGCCGCCATGACGCACCTGTGTGCCTGCTGCAGGTGTTTGGGCCAGTGGAGTCCTTGCAGATCCGGCCAGGTAACCCCAAGACCCCGCACCTGGGCCAAGCGCTAGCAAGGTGTGCTGCATGCCCCACACAGGTGGCTCGGGCTCTGTCCCATGCCTGGGCTTATGTTGCTTGGCTACAAAGGGGGGTAGTGTTTTTGACGATCAGCAGCATGCACGAGGGTGGTACCATACCGCAGCTGGTGTTGATAGGAAAGTGTGCATGGGTTGGGCCTGCCCGTAGGTTCGCAACATCACATGCATGCACAGCAGCGCTCCAAGCTCTGCACAACACACCTCTGCTTCAGTCCACACACCTGCCAGCAAAGCATCGCGGCTGGATGCACGCTGAGATGGATGCGGCATGCAAGCTGAGCCTGGACGCCCGCACCTATGCAGCCATGAAGCCACAGATCCTCCACGACAGGACCCAGCTGGCTCACAGATGCCCGCGGGTGACAGTGGTGGTTGAGGAGGTGTTGCGCCTGCCACAGGGCAGCGCTCAACTGGTGCCGGTGCCTGCGCCAGGTGCAGGCACAGCGCACGCGCGCGGCAAGACAGGCGGGCGTGGGAGCAGCACGCAGCGCCAGCACCGAGGAACTGCTGGACAGCGTGGGGACGCAGCTTCTGCACCAGCCAGTGGCAGCACAGCAGCTGAGCCGCCAGCCGCCGTGATCAGCATCAAAGGAGTGGATGAGGTGCGTTACTGATGCACTTGTGCTGGCAGCCGAAGCAGGCAATGTGAGCATGCATTCATGCCGGGCGAGCAGGATGCTCGCATGACAGTTGCTCAACTGACGTGCTGAGGGTTTTCTGTGGCAGCTGTGCCTGGGCGCAGGAGCAGGTCCGCATGGCGAAGCAGCATTTGGAGCGCAGCCTCATGGGTAGCAGGCTCGGCATCACTGATCCTCACATGCTCGCACAGCTGTTCACGCCGGCAGGCAAAGCCTTGATCATGCAGGTACGGGAGTGCTTTGTAGCACCACATGTGCGCTGTGCCCGCCGCCGTATGGCCCGGGTGCCCTGTGGCATCAGCTTGTTGCTGTTGACCACGGGTGG
>QAXD01000160.1:343998-403747 GCA_004335575.1 Haematococcus sp. NG2 | reverse complement strand
TGTTCAGAACTATTACCTAGGCATATGGATGTTTGGCTTATGACTGTCAGGCTCCGGCATGCAGAAACATCTGTGAAACGCCGTGTTATTATTATTATTATTATTATTATTATTATGTGCGCTGTGTGTTGTTTACCTTATCGGCTGCCCGACAGCCAGGCCACTTTGTAACCAGAGTGTCTCATGCCTTTCATCTTAGGTGGAGCAGGCAATGTGCGCGGCCGCTGGCCAACGTGCGCTGCACATCCGATGGGATCGCACCACAAAGCAGGTGTGCCTGTTGCCTTGTGGCCTGCAATGCTTGCGGGGTGACCTGCATCTGATGATTACGTCTTTACGTGCCAGAGTTCCTTGTTTGAATGTGCACCGTGGCTGCTTCAAGGTGCGCATCTTCTCAACGGACCAGCACTTGGTGCAAAAGGCGGAGCAAGAGCTGCTGGCAGCACTGAAGCAGCACTGCGCTGAGAGCGCTGGTGGGGGCCACAGCAAACAGGTTTGTGTGCGCACTGGATGCTTTGCCTGCGTAATGTGAGCCTGGAGTGATGACAACTGCCCGAGTTTCACCATCGGTGGCCGTTGACGAGGCTGGTGATGCTCCCTGCAGGTGGTGCTCCCGTGGCATGCCTTCACAGCGCTGATGAGGATGGGGCAGCCTGCGCTATCAGCCATTGGGGATGCTGCAGGGCTGGATCAGGCCACCATCAGCCCTGTACATTCTGCAGTGGTGCTTAAGGGCAGCAGGGCAGCCATCGCACAGGCGGAGGAAAAGCTGCTACAGTCTCTGGCTGCCTCTGCAGCTGGTGCTGCACCTGCTGGTCCCAATGGTGGTGCAGCCCTGGGGCCACAGCAGGAACCACCAGCATGCTGCCCTGTGTGCTTTTGCCCGGCCGAGGACGCTTACCCCCTGGCCTTGTGTGGGCATGTGTACTGCCGCACGTGTGTACTGCCGCTGCTGACCACAGCCATATCCAGTAACTCACTGCCGGTACAGTGCTGTGCGCAAGACTGCCAGGCCGCCGTCTCGCTGCGCGACTTTGCAGCATTGCTCACAACAGATCAGGTGGGGCCTAACATGCATGGGCAGTCGTGTTGCACCGACTGCTCGAGATGTCTGCCCGAGATGGCATCCCAACATGCGTTGGACGGACGAAGTTCCAGCCCGCGACTTGATGCGTGCAACCATGCGCTGCTTGCACGCAGATGGACGCCGCTCACAGCGCGTCCCTGCGCAGCTACACACAGCGTCACACAGAGCAGTATGGGTCCTGCTTCACACCAGACTGCCCCCAGGTGCACCGCAAGGGCAATCGCGTGTAAGCTCGGTATTCGGGACTGTGCGGGGAATTTTCGGGAGTGGGAGGGGAATGGTGGGGAGTGTGCGTGCGGTTGTTGGGGAGTGTGGAAGTGATGGGTGGGGTGCGCGTGTTCAGTGTCTGGGTGATCTGTTCTGCGTGTGCGGTGTGTGCGCGGTGTATGTGCGGTGTATGTGCGGTGTATGGGGTGCGCATCGTGTCAGATGTGTGTGCATTGTGTCGTGGTTGTGTGCGGATCGTCCAGTGATTGTGTGCGGATTGTCCAGTGATTGTGTGCGGATCAGTTCCTGCGTGATGCCAGCAGTTGTGATTCCGTGCGCAATTTCGGTATTGGTGCTGCTGATGTGCGCGGTTTGATGGGGTATGGGTGTGTGGATCGTCGGGTGCATGGGGGTATCGGGGGTGGTATAGGTGGACAGTAGGCGGACAATGGTGCACTGTTGTGGTGTGCATTGTCAATAATATTCCTGAGTATCCGAACGGTCCATGTGCGGCTCGCGCGCCGTTTCCGCCAGAGTTCAGCATCTGTGAATCGGTACCGTTGTCGGTGGGTGTCAGCTCTTGTCTGACTGTGACCCTTGTTGTGCACCTGTCGTGAGGCGTCTTTGGGATCGTGTGTCAGCGATCATAACAGGGGCTCCCACGCGTCGGCATGGGTGAACAGCGTGCATTCCTGGGCCGTGTTCCGAAGGGTGTGGCCGGGTGTGACGGCTTCTTTCCCTTCTGTCCATAGGAGAGCTAGTGTCCAGACGGGCGGTTACGCATCTGACTTGGAAGCATGGGTGCCAGCACCCACCCTCGGGGCGACCGCTGAACCAACACCCAGAGCAAGGGTGCCGCAGCGTTGACTCTCAGCCAGGCGAGAAACTAGCAGTATACGCAGCTACGGTGGATGTTTTAGGTATGGACGGTCCCTGCCAGGGCGCTCAAACTTGGGGCGGTCCCCAGGCTGCCAACAGCAGTGTGGCAGGGGCATTGCTGCCGTGTCAGTGGCATTGCTGCTTCGGCATCAGCCAGTTCTCAACTTGCCGCAGGAATCACCCTCATTTTTAACGTTTTGCGGACCTGCCCCTTTCCTTTTGCACCTTATCTGCAGAGAGTACATTTGGCTGACTCCCAGCAGCACAACGGTGAGGTGGTGATCTAGAGCATCTGCCTCGAAGGCAAGAATCGAGGTGAGTATGGAAAAGCTGCCTGAATAATGTCAAACAAACTACTGGATGTTCCAGAATTTGCACATCGTGGACCTTCCAGGTGCACAGGATGTCCGCAAGTGCATCCACTTCTTTCTGAAAGCCGCAAGCCAAAGTGGTTGCCGCGCATGAAAGGGCCCTGCATGTCAGCACACGAGACCTGCATGGTGCTGCCTACACGCCACAGCATGCATGCACCAGGGCACCCATGTTGCCACATGGAGGGGCATGGTCAATGGCACGCAGCATGCAACTGGGCCCCTTGGGGCATCCAGGATTCAACCACCCAATCAGCAGCTTATGCAGCCCTCGCCGCAGTTGGGCATGGGGCAGCGACTAGGGAATCATATGTGCCCACCCTGCAACAGAGCAACATTCAGCCAATCGCCCCTCACTTTATGGCTATGCTGCCATGCCCTTCAGGTCCTATGCCTGTGACACGGGAGAGGGTTGTGCGTGCGTGCCGGGAACTTGAGGTGGGGCCTGCGTTGGGCGATCTTCTTTACATGGCACAACGTGTTACCCAGGAGGACCTGCAGACCGCCACGCTGGAGGATGCCGATGCCCATGACGTCATTGTTGCCTGGCTGCGACGGGCAGGTCAGTACAATCCAATCCGTTGCATTGCCATGGTATTGGCATTACTCGCCCAGCATGTTTGTGTGCCGATGGTAAGGGTCCGACCATGCCTACCATGCAAAGGGTCACCAGCATGCACCACTCTGGAACCGATGCGCACCTTCAGGTGCTGGCACTACCACACCTGCCGCTAGGAGCCCACCTGGTAAGCTCATGGGTGGACTATGGCTGCACACACAGGTTGTTGTTATAGCGATAGTCGCATGGTGCACTGCAACTGTGGCTGCTGTGTGATAGACCGTGCACGGGACCATTCGCTTTGTTAATCTCTCCTCATCTGGTGAACCCATTGGGAATGCAGGAGAGCATGGAGACGGCAGCTCTCTTGCAGGTGGGCCTCTGTTGCAGGTGCCTGGCTGCTGGGCAATTTGTGGTTCAGCTGGCACAACGTATTGACACAGTTGTTGGCAGCACACTAAGTGTCGCCGCCTCGTATGGTCCTGCAGTCATTTTGCAGGCGATCGACAACGTGTCGCAAAAGATGGATGTTTTCGCTCCCGTGATGAGCACACTTCTGATGTGGGTACTTGGGGGACTAAAGGCAAACTTTTTGCATGTGCTCTTGCCACTGCGAGCCATCATCTGGTGGTGGAGCTGACATGGATGGGATGCGGACTTACCCCTTGCCATGGCTCGTGCACTGCTTACGTGCTGCCGGTATGCAGGGAAAAGTTCATGCCCACCCCAAGCCGGGCATCACAAGGGATGGACGAAGGTTTCAAGCAGCAACTTATTGAGGTATACAACCGGCAGCAGACAGCAAATACGCGGCGCAAGCTCTTCTGCCCCGTGCTCAAGCGCTTTTTCCCACGCCACCTCGTGCGCGCCGCGCACTTATTCCCTGTGCGCTTGCGGGTGAGTGCTGAAGTACAGGTGCAGCTCTTAAGGCACCAGCACTTGTGTTTTCCACCTGACCAATGGTGATGCATGCTGCTCATGTGCACCGTGCAGGAGTATGCACACCTGCTAGGCATCCCCGACATCAACAGCGCCAGGAATGGGCTCCTGTGGTCCTCACTGATTGAGAAGGCATGGGAGGCATGGCATATTTGCTTCACGCACTGCCCCAATGTGAAGCCCGGCTGCAAGGTGCGTCGGCACTGTGCAGGAAGGCAGCTTAGGGCAGAGAAGATGGTATAGGTCAGCACTCCACCCTGTTTCGTATATATTCACCAACTACTCCACTTGACCAAGGCATCAAGGGTGGGTCATTTTGCGACGCCTCCTGCACTGTGTCTGCAGGCTTACGTGCTGCGGGTCGTGGATGCTGGCATCATGGTGTGTGGCCCAGGGGCAGCAGTTCAGCATCTATGCACAGGAATCTCCAGACCTGGGTTTGGAAGGTTGGGATGGCCTGTTGCACAAGGTGTCTTCTTGGGCAACCGTTCATGCACGGCTCACCATTGGTCGCCCGAACCTTGGCACCTGTTTCTTGGTTTGCACAGGACACCAAGCTGGCCGAGTTTGGAGGCGATGCTGCATATGCTTACCTGAGGTCACGGACCTTTAGGGACCTGGACGGCACCATCATGGACATTCCAGTGACAGACATGCCGCCATATGAGCGAGGTATGTGTGCGAGTGTGTGTATGTGTGTGAGCATGTGCATTGCCAGTTATGGTCAAACCTTCTCCCAGCCCGTGCAACAACACGAGTGGCACGTGATGGGCACATTACTTTGTCTCATGTCGTAAAGCAGCATTTCGTCAACATGTTGTCTACTTGACATGCAGCGCTGGTCTGGCAAGCGCGCCTCGCGGTTTTCAAGGCCCAGAAGAGCAATACGCTGGCGCAGCAGTTCCCGCTGGAGTCTGCATTCAAAGCCGTTAGCCCTGGCGCTCTCTTGATCGAGCGCTTGATGGACTCCCTGACACAGCACGGGCCCAATGCAGCCAGCTCAGCACACGCGAGCAGCCCCCAGCCAGAGGTCACCAACCTGATGCAGCAGTTTGCAGCCATGGATGCAGGGCCATCCATGGGCAGTGCACCTGTTGGCGCTGTGCCGGCGGCCGCCTCGCCATCAGACTCTTCTGAAGCGAGTGGTGGAGGGACCGGGGCGGCAGCAATGGCAGCAGCAGGCACAGGTCACGAGGCAGGCCAGGGGCAGCAACAGCACCGGCAGCAACGCCGGCGGCACAAGAAAAAGCGGCAGCAGCGGCAGCAGCAGGCGGCATAACTGCAGGTGCTGCTGCACATCATGGTCTGGTCATTCGCGGTCGAGTCAGGAGCTTGCGCGCAGGAGAAGATGTTTGGGGGAGGGGGGCAGTATGGCGGTGGTGGCTGCTCCTCTGTGATGCCTTGGCGGTCTAGCTATTGACCTAGCTAGATGGACGAGCTAGCCTGGCCATGGCCAGTGCCACATAACCGCATGGCTGAGTCATGTGTGCATGCGGATATGCAAGTGTGATGATGCTTGCAGAGAAGGCTCTAGTGTGATCTTCATGTGTTCCTGGAGCGATCAGAGAGAGGGGGCCAACATGGCGCAGCTTGCCGGGACGTCAAGGGCAACGCGGCCCAGACTGCGTGCACATCGCAATGAAGCGCAATGTGTGCACAGAAGGGTCCTGCTTCACATG
Source organism: Haematococcus sp. NG2 (assembly GCA_004335575.1). Taxonomy (NCBI): domain Eukaryota; kingdom Viridiplantae; phylum Chlorophyta; class Chlorophyceae; order Chlamydomonadales; family Haematococcaceae; genus Haematococcus; species Haematococcus sp. NG2. The sequence continues at coordinate 398,026 of QAXD01000160.1, read as the reverse complement.
TTCCTGGTGCACTTGTTGTAGAACCACTTACACACATGTCGGGTTTTCTGCATTCGCTGCAGTCAGCCACTCATATGTGGTACATTTACAGCGGGGCCACTGTGGCGCGCCAGGCACCGTGCTGACTGGCGTGCCCTGGTGGTGTGGTGTGTGTGGGATGCGTGGTGGTGCTCAAATTGAGTAAGATTGACTGTGAACGCAGGAATGTGTGGTGCCTTCTCCCTGATGTATGGCAGTTGGGGACAGAGGTGCCCCAAGCCACTTGTGCTCACAACTATGTGACACAAGCTGCAACTGGCTCTGTACGCGTCTATGCAACATTCTTGTGCATTTGGCGGCTGATGCAACCATGCAGGCGTGGCCATGCAGCGGTGCAGTGCTGCCCATGCCGCCAGCGGCTTGTGGTACCTACCCTCCTTGCTCTTGCCTACGTCAAACCCATGCCCAATGGCTCCAGGGGGCTTTGGCTTGATAAAGCAAGTGTGCATGCGAGCGTTAGGTGTGGCGGGGCCCGCAGTGTAAGATAGTGTGACCCAAGCTCATGCCAACTGTGGGGCTCTGACAGCCGTATTATCATTCAAGCACAATCAGGGCATAGGCTGAGACCTTATGGGTGCTGTTCAGACTCGGCGTGATCTCAAATAAACAACTGTGGGTTCTGAGGCGTGCAGGTAAATGTGGTAACGTATTGGCATTGCGCGCAGCCGGCGCGTGGGTCAACCTGGCTGGCCTTCCTGCTTTCTCCGCTGGATGGCAGGGGCAGGCCGACCTGCACGGTGGCTCAGCCTCTCGTCACCAGCAGCAAAGCTGCCAAGACAGGTCTTTATTTCTCCATCCTCAGTTAAGGATATGAAACAATCAGATCCAGCATGATGGCCACAGGAGGTTGCTTGTTCTTAACATCTAAGATAAGCTGGTGCATCACATGGGGAGAGCACGCCGCAGCTGCAGCCCCACCAGCATACCCTTCCCTGCAGACCCCTTGCCCTTTAAGTGTTCTGCGTTTGGCAGGCATGCCGCGATGCACCGACCTGGGCTTTGGTGCGCGTGCGGCATCAAAAACCCAGCGCCTGGGTTTTTGGAGTTGTCCTGCGCCCTGCGCTCACCCCATCCAGTTCAACTGCTGCCCAGTTGTGCCCTGATGGCTGGGAGTACCATTTGCTGGTGTACTGTACCAACCTGAGCCTGGCCGCGCTGCGACGACACAGGGTTTGGTGCGCAGGTGGGGTCAGAAACGCACGGCCTGCGTTTTTGGAGCGGTTCATTGAGCTGCACTCTCTCCATCCCCACCATCTCCTGCCCAGATGTGCCCTGATGGCTGGGAGTACCAGTACCATTGGCTGGTGTACCAACCAGCACCAACCTGAGCCTGGCCGCGCTGCGACGACGCAGGGTAGGTGGGGCGGTTCATTGAGCTGCACTCTCTCCATCCCCACCATCTGCTGCCCAGATGTGCCCTCATGGCTGGGAGTACCATTGGCTAGTGTGCTGCACCAACCTTCAAAAACGCACAGTCGATTTGCGAGCAGTATTCAGCGCTTTAAGTTCATAATGTTTTCACAGTAAGCCCGCCGGACCCTGGCCCTTGTCGATGACACCCTGCACTGCCTGCATGTACTGCTGGTGACAGGTCAAGACGGCGTTTCATCTTTCCTTGCAATGGGATCTTATAAGCGCAGCGAACGCCCTTCGCGCACCACCAGGTTAGATCTCCTCCCCGCGATGCAAAAGCATGGTTGGCCAGGCGCGCAGATGCGCCTAACGGTCATTTAGGGGCTGATACACGGCGCACTGAAGGCGCACCAGTCAAAATTGGGTTTGAACTTCAGGTTACATGTGCTCTGGAGGGCAAGGTGTGAGCCTGCTCTGGCTGCATATAATATGTGTTGGCAGAACACACATGTCGATGTGAGTATGCGGTGTGCCGGATGGGCTACATGCGTGCATCGCACAGCATGCACCGACACAGTATGCACACAACATGAGCCTGCCTCTGCCCAGCTGGCCTGTGTTAGGGTACAGCTTGCGGGTTCATGAGCCCTCCCAGCGTGTTTGCTTGGCCCTACAGTCGATCAAACACCCACGTTATGCATGCGCTCTTATCATTAACTGGCTTGAACCCATGCTGCCCTTCTGCGGTGCTGAGTTTACATGTGACAGTTGTGCAGGACCTGATCATGCATGCGGCACTTGTGCAGTGCGTGTACACCACCGCACACTGCACCACTGCACTGCAGGGCATGTGCTTGCTGCCCCCTAATGGCTTTGTGCTGCTCACGCGGTGTTGGCATGTGTCTCGGCTGCTGTGCACCGGCTGGGCCTGCTGCCACACAATTATCCATCGGGGCAGGTGGGTCTGGGGTCTGGGTGTGTGGGGAGGGGTGTACATATTGTTGAAACAAGTAATACACTCTGCCAGGTGTGTGTTACGGGAGGGGTGCCGCTGGATTGGTTGCCACAGGGCCTGCTCAGCAGGCACCCCCACCAGGTGGGGGGCGGGTGAACTGTGAACCGGTGGTGGATCTGTGAAGCCCTCTGGGCCGCATGAGCCTCGCAGCTGCTGCAGGGTTTCACGCTGCTGATATATGAACCTAGACTAAACCCTGAACCCCAAACCCTTTACCCTAAACCCTAAATTCACATGTGCGCAGTGCATGATGGACGTGCACGCCGTGGTGTTGAGTGCATGGTGCCGCCCAGACCTGCACAACCAAGGCGCTGCACATACTCAGATCACTCTTGTGACTGCTGCCTCAAGGCCTGGTGCACGGAGTGCAAGGTGCGGCTGGTAGTTGGTGGTGGCAAGCTCAGCTTCGCACAAACAATTGCTTCGAGCTCGCCAAGGGCCTGGCGACGCGGGCGGCGGCAGGGCACCCGGCGCTCGCCCAGGGGCAGGCCTCCCCAGAGTGGAAGGAGGCGGCACGCGTGAAGCGGCTGCTGCGCTCCTTTTTGTCCAACGACGCTAGCTAAAGCACCACCACTTACGTTGCTGCAGTACAAGCCATGTAAGCGATTGCGGGCAGGAAGTGAATGGGCCAGGGTTTAGGGCTGCAGTGATCGAGACCCTGCTTGTTTTGAGGCAATAGAATTTGACATGTGGTACTAAGATATCTTCTGCATCTCTACGAAAGTCAAACGGGTGGATCTATTCGTCAAGTCGTTTGCGAATGGAATCTATCACCGACCTTAACTATATCATCTGATCCCTACGCCCGCAATCATCATCCTCCTGGTTCCATCCTAGAACCCTAGCCGTGACCACATCAGCACTCCGCATTTCGCCTCCACCAGGGCTCACGAACCTGGCACGTCATTGGACCTTCCTCAGGTTGCTGTTGCGCGCAGCACTTTCGTCTTATCTGCTCTGCCTAGTCAGCAGCATTGGCTCCCATGTAGTGGCCCGCAAGCTGCAGGCTGCTGGCGTGTCAGCTGTCACGAGGCATGCTGGCTTCCATGAAGCCGACTCTGACGCTATTCTTGGTGAGATACAGACCTCTGCAAGTGACCCTCTACATGCAGTGTGAACACGTTCTTGCTTCAACGTCGCCCTTGTATGCTGCATGCAGCGCTGGTGAAGCCCTACCCCTTGCAGCACCATTTTGTGGCCACACAGGATGGGTACATGCTGGGCGTGTACCGCATCCCACATGGTCATCATGCGCCAGCCGGAGTGCACCAACGTCGGCCACCTGTGCTGATGCAGCACGGGCTGCTTGATTCGTGTGCCGGTTTCCTGCTGGCTGGACACCAACGGGGCCTGGCGTTCTTGCTTGCAGACGCAGGTGGGGAGCAGCAGGGGGTGCCTGCACGACATCCTTGTCAAGGCGCATGTCTGCACTGTGCAGTCTTCCACATGGAGACTGCCCAAGTCACTGTCCTACTTGTGCAGTATCAACCCACACCGTCATGACCGTGGGCGAAGGCGCAGATCACCTGTTTTGTTCCCTTGCAGGCTTTGACGTGTGGCTGGCCAACTCAAGGGGATCCACCCACTCACGGTCGCATGTGAGCTTGGATGTGGCGAGTGCTGACTTTTGGGCATTCTCCTATGATGAGATGGCCGAGTTTGACTTGCCGGCTGAGCTGCAGTACATTCGCAACCAGACAGGCTACAGCCGCATTGCCTACGTGGGCCACTCCCAGGTACAGCTGGATGCTGACTGCGCATCATGGCTGCCATTTCGACGTTGCCTGTCCATGATGCAGCTGCTACAGCCATGGGACACCCTGCATTCAAGATCGATTGTGTCAGTCTGTAGTAAGGCCAGCCCATGGCTGCTGACGCTCATGGCCTCTCTGTTTTGTTCATGCTCTGTACCGCTGTACTTCATCTGATACTCTTGTACTGCTGTACTGCTTCGCAGGGCTCAACCATTCTCATGGCAGCCTTGGCCAGTCAGCCACAGCTGGTGGGACAGCTAGGTGTTGCAGTGCTGCGGGCACCTGTGGCACTGGCACGCCACGTCACTAGTGTGCCGTTGCAGGTGGGTAACAGGCATGAGGCGCATGGGCGTTGCGGCCCGCCCGCACACAGCATGTGCATGAATGTCGACACATGTCAACATGTGGATGCTGCATGCGTGCAGCCACGGCACATATGGGCTGCTTCAGATGCATCCGTCCATACTTTGGGACAATCTCTTGCCTAGTGCAGACGATGCCTCGGCTGCTGTTGTACACCACATGCCGGCCTGCACTCAGATGATGGCAACACTTGGCACAGACCAGCTCTTTTCCATGCTGGGTGTGCATGAGTTCCTGCCGTCCGTGGCAGTCATGAGCTGGATGGAAGGGAACCTGTGCACCCTGCGGCCCGAGCTGTGCGTGTCCTTCCTGGCTGCCCTTTGCGGATACCGCAAGGGGGCCATCAATGAGACGCAGCTGCCGCTGTACCTCAAGTATACCCCTGCCGGAACGTCGGTTCAGGTGGGGCTGTGCTGCAGCTGCCGAGTGTGCTGCTCGTTGGTGTGACTGTGTTGTCGGCAGCTGCCGCCCCAGGTGATCGCTGCTGTGCATAGCATGAATGCATGACACGCCGTTTTATTGTTATTATTATAGCATGACTGCCTGATGGGTCACACATCTCTAACCATCTCCCCCACGCTGTAGAACATGGCACATTGGGCACAAGCTGTGAGGGGCGGCGCCATGCCTGGCCACCCCACATTCACCAAGTTTGACTATGGGCAGAACTGTGGGGCGGGTGCGCGCCAGCACACCTGCAACCAGTTGAAGTATGGCACACTGCATCCGCCACCCTACAAACTAGGGGCCATCAGCCGGAGTGCTCGCCTCGCACTATTCACTGGTGGGTGTGGCTATCTGCATGCGTCTTGACAGCCTCAGCTGTTTACCAAGATTGTTGCAGCTCTCGGCGTGATGAAGAGCAGCAGCTCAGGTCATGGGGTTGCTGTCCAGCGCTCTTATTCCATGCCACATCGGCCACCCAACCCCGCCAGTGCCACTTGCATCCTTGGCAGCTCATGGATCATCTCATGCAGCAATACATGGTGGGTATGTGCCCTGTGCTGGCTGTGGGCACACAGGTGGGCAGGACAGGCTGTCCAACCCAATGGATGTGGAGCTGCTGTTGGAGCAGCTGCCAGAGGGGGTGGTGGTGTACCACCAGCATGACCCCGACCTGGAGCACCTGGATTTCATCTGGGCTGTGGATGCCAAAGAGCGGGTGTATGGCAAGGTGCTGGAGCTGTTGCTGCAGGGGGCGAGGGACGACGACGATGGGGCCAATGGACAAGCCGTGGGCAGGGCTAAGAGCCCGGGTGCCGCATCCTACTAGTCGTTGGGCTGTGTTGTACATAACATATATTTGATAATTCCTGCATGTCGCCAGCTCTGCTCTCAGAATTTGTGGAGTTGTGTTGTTTGTTAACATTATAAATGCCTCTCAGCTCGGGATCTGCACACTACTGCATGCTTCCAACCAGATATGAATGTGCGTGACTACAAGAGGCAAGTCTATGCAGAGTTGAGGGTTTGCAGGTGATGGTTGCTGATGTGAGAGAACGTCAGAGGCAAGGCCATGTCATCTACCCAGGCAGGCTCATGTGTGAACAAGGCGTGGGGATTACACGGTTTCTGGACTCACTGCCAACATGAGACGTTCCTCTTAAGACATCTCCAGCGGTTGCAAGGCAGACGTGTGCTGGACTAGACGTTCATGCACAGCCGCAGACATGTGAAGAAAAAGAAATTGCAGAGCGCAACGCTAGCATGGCGGAATGGAATTGTAAAGAAGTGGCACGCAGAGGAAAAGCACGCAAGCATGATGCTACAGTACAACTAAGCCAAGCACGCACAACACACTGTATGCCAATCACACATGCAATCAGTGGGGCACTCTTTCCAAGGCATGCAACCAGGCACAAACATCACACCACCAGCACACTGGCAATGGCTGACACAGCTGCAACCACAGCCATTGGCCACCCAACTCAACCATTACCTTTGATAGCAGCAGCCTTGAATCTGGCCACTGACCAAACCAGGCATGCGGTTGACTGCGATCAGAACCAAACATGAAACCGAACCAAGGCCAAGCTTGTGATCATCTCTCTCCGTCCCTGGCAATCACCATGTAGCAATCACCACCTGCGCTCTCACTGGATCTCATCAGAACATCACACTTGGGAACACTCACATGCATAAGCTCTCAGATTACTACTGGCCATACACCTGCTGCCTGCCATGCTACCTGCCCATGCCTGTGGGTCTGCGAGCGAGCTTATAAGCCATAGACCATCAAGGTCAGAGTGCCACCTGAGCCTTCACACGCGTTCTCTTCAACCCTCGCCTCACTTCTTCGTGTTCTGTTGGTTGGTTGAGGTTGAGCTCTCCAGGTCCAGGGAGCCAGTCAGGGGAGTTGGCGGCTGGCGGGCCATCAGGTCCTGTGAGTGGTGAGTGTGTGAGATGTATGGATGAATATGTCAGTAATGCAAGCGGAATAGGGTGAGAGTTCTGACAGGGAAGTGCAAGCCACAGACAGGTGAGAAGTGCTAGTGGGGGCACCCAGCACATAACGCATGTGGGGTGGGCAGCAGAAGCAACTGCAGCAGAAGCAACCGCAGCAGAAGCAACCGCAGCAGAAGCAAACGCAGCAGCAGCACCCTCATGCAACCGCATGCTGCAGTGCAGGCCACAGCAGCTGGGGGCTGCGTGCCCCACGCACCAGCCACTCAAAGATGGCCGCTGCCGAAGGCGTCACCAGCGCGTCCTGCTGTGCGGCCGCGCCGCCGGTCTTGGGCAGCCACTGCTTGCGCAGGTCTGAGGGGCTGCCCACACGCACTGTCACGTCCGCCGCGTCCTGCGTCTGACTCTGGGACAGCTGCGCGGCAGCTGCCAGCCGCTCCGCCTCCCGCCCCACAACCCACACCTTCGTGCCCGCGCTGGGTGCCGCCCGCTTGCCGGCAGCAGCAGTTGAGCTGGGCTTGGCAGTGAGGGCCACAGTGGACCCAGTGCCCACCCACTGCTTGATCCGTGCCCTCTGGTCATCCCTGGGCGCTGCGGCGGGTGCAGAAGGCGCGGGCGGAGCGTCTGCTGGGCCTGGTGTAGGGGCAGCGGCAGGCACAGCGCGTGGCGCAGGAGCTGCAGGGGCTGCAGGAGGTGCGGATGTGGCTTCCTTCTTGCCACCGCCACCAAACAGGGCGGACAGCCAGCCACCCTGCTTGGCAGCCTGGGGCTGGGCTGGCTCAAGTGCCTTGGCAGGCGCTGGTGCACTGGTGGGAACAGGTGCAGCAGGTGAGGCGGCACGTGGCACAGCGCTAGGGCGAGGAGGTGAGGGCGGCAGGGCCATGCCCAGGCCGCGTGCCATGGACATTTTCATGTCTTGCACCTGGTCTGTCAGGCGGTCAACTTCATCGGTCAGGCTCGCTACCTCTGCCTCCTTAGCCCTCAGCTGCTCCATGGCCGTGCGTGTGGCGGCCTCCACAGCCACCTTGATGTCTGCCTGCTTCGCCTCCATCAGCAACCTTGCCTGGGCTGCGATCTTGGCCTCATAGCTCTTGGTGACCTTCATGACTTCAGACGCACGCAGAGCCGCCTCCTCTGCGCGCACCTTGCCCAACTGCTGCGTCAGCTGTGCCAGCTGCGCCTGCAGCGCGGGCACACGCGCCGCCGCCTCCTTTGCGGCATCCACATTTGGCTGCTGCCGCTGCAGGCTGCCTGCCTCTGCGGCCAGCTCCTGCGCACGCGCGGTGGTAGCTGCCAGCTCCGCCTGCAGCCCACCCACCTGCTGCTCCAGGGCCTGGATGCGGGCGGAAGCTGCACCAAGGTTGGCCTGCAGCTCAGCCACCAGGGAGCGCAGCGCCTCCAACTCCTGCACCTCAGACATCCGGGCCTCCAGCTCCACCTGCAACCGCCCAACTGCCGCCTCAAGCGCGCCCTTGTCAGACGTGACTGCCGCCAGCATCTGCTCCGCCACAGCGAGCTGGCGCTCAAACACGGCCGCTTGCTCACGCGCCTCACGCCTGGCGGACTCCAGCTGCCCCTGAGCCTGGGCCTCCAGCGCACCCAGCTGCTCCCGCAGCCGCCCAGCCTCAGAGGCGGCCTCCACAGCAGCGGCCCGTAGAGCCGCGTTGGCTGCGCGCGCATCGCTGGCTGCAACCTGCGCCTGCTCGAGCGCCAGCTCCTGATCGGCCAGCTGTGAGCGCAGCTGCGACAGCTCAGCAGCCGCCGCGTCCACAGATGCCTGCATGCTGGTGCGCACCCCCTGCAGCTCCTCCCGCAGGGCGACCAGCTCCTCGCGCGCGCGCTCCGCCTCCGCCTCCGCCGTGTTGGCCTTGCCCATCGCCACATCACGCTCCGAGGACACGCCGTCATACCGAGCACGCAGAGCGGCCAGCTCGGCCTCCTTGTTGGCCAGTGTGGTGGAATTCCAGGTGGAGGAGGATTCCAGGGATGCCAGGCGCTCACGCAGCTGCGTCACTGCTGCCTCCGAAGCCGACGCGGCTTTGGCCAGCGCGTCCCGGCTCACTTTCTCGGCTGACAGTGCCGCGCTCAGCTGAGCCACCTCCGCAGCCAGGCTGGCAGCCGACGCGCCCTGCTTCTGGGCAGCTGCCAGAGCGGCCTGCAGCTCCAGCACCTGTGCTTCCTTGCGTGACAGGTTCTGCTCCAGCTCCCGGATGCGCTGCTCGCCCGCCGGCAGCGCCGCCTTCACTGAGGCCATCTCGCTGGCAGCGGAACGGGCCATGTCAGCTGCACCATCGCGCGTGGCCAGGGCTGCTGCCAGCTGCGCTTTCATCTCAGCCAGCTCCGCCTGGGCCGCCTCAGCCTGCTGCTGCATCGCGTCACGCTGCATGGCAGCTGCTGCATATGAGGCGGCTGCCTGCGCAAGCCGGCTCTCCAGCCGTTCTGCAGCACATCAACGGGAGACACATGTGCAAAAAACACATGAGCGGAGGATGCTAAACAGCTGGTGGGGCATGGAGCATGACTTGCAACCTGCATAGCAGCTGCATAACCTGCCAACCAATGGGACTGCAGCGATGGAACACAAGAGCAGGCGACTCCAAACCACCAGCAACACACAGCGCTGTGAGTTCATCATTGCTCACGCACCAATAGTGGCACGGCCGTCCGCAATGCCTGCCTGCAGCCCAGTACGCACGCGCTCAAGCTCAGCCTTGTGCTGTGCTGTCAGTTGCTCAATGCCATCAGCCAGCGCACGCTCTGCTGCAGCCACAACAGCCTTCAAGGATGCCACTTCCGCTTCATGGGCAGCCTGCAAGAAAGCAAGGATGGCATCCGAGAATGCTCGGATGCTGGTCAGTGCGCAAGCACCGCGTGACTCTGGAGTGAGTGTTGCGTTGGACCGAGTAGGACCACATCGTGACGGGTGCTGATCAGTGCATGAGCCTGGCAGAGTCCACAGGGTCGCACATTAATGCACACAGGCCGCACACGGGCACAAAGCGCACACATACCTGCTGCTGCGACATCTTGGCCTGTACCTCAGCTGTGGCTTGTGCCACGGCTGTCTGAACATCTGCAGACAACTGCGCAGTCACACTGCGAACCGCCAGTGCCTGCGCCTCCTGCAGCTGCACCACCTGTGCTTTCAGCTCTTTCACTTGAGCCTCAGCTGCTTGCTGGGCAGCCATGAACCGCTCCTGGGCAGCTGCCTCTGCTGCAGCAGCTTGTGCCTGGAGGGCCCCAACCTGCTGGGTAGCAGCTGCCTGGGCATCTGCCAGCAGTTGCTGCAGCTCTGTCACCTTGGCATCACGCTGCTGCTCAGCAGCCACGGCTTTGGCCCGCAGGGCACTCAGCTTCTCCCCATGCTCAGCGCGCAGTGCTGCCAGCTGCGTCTCGTGTGCTGCCTTGGCGTCCTGCAGCATCACGTTGAAGCCCATGCGCATGTCCACTTCGGTCGCCTCCTCCTGGGCCTTGAGCGCTGCCACACGAGCCTCAAACTCCTGCTGCAGCCTGGCCTCGGCCGCGGCCTGTGATTGCTCAGCAGCCAGTGCGCGCTGCACCATGAGGGAGCGCTCAGTTGCTGCCTCCGCCTGTGCCGCTTCCAGCTGCTCAGCCACGCGCGCCACCTCGGTGCTGGCCTCTTGCCTGACGCGCGCGAGCTCTGCTTGGTGCTGCGCTGCCTCCGCAGCCAGAGCCTGGTCACGCTCGATGGCTGCTGCCTTGAGCGACACAGTCAGCTCCGTCTCACGCTCCTCCACCTGTGCTCGCGCCTCTGCCAGCTCAGCGGCATGTGCCTCACGGAGGGCTTGCAGTTCACTGCGTGGGCAATGCACAGCAGCGCATCGTGCATCAGCAGTGCACGGTTGTGTTGCTGTCAGCAGGGTGCACCCAAGGTGGGCCCATAAATCCGCTCTGAGGTCCAATGCGGTGCAGTAACAAGCAGTTCTAGCCCTCTGCCAAGCCATGGCGCACACATCCTGTACGAAACTGCGCAGCATGATCGGCATGGAAAGCAAGTGGAGCGTCCGGCAGCACACAGGCATCTCGCTCACCGCTCCATGGTCGCTGTTTTGCTGCGGCGCAGCTCCTGCAGCTCCGCCTCGAGCTCCATGCGCATGCCCACCACGCCCGCTTCCACATCACGCAGCTGAGCCTCCGCTGCCTCCCGCATGCGTGCCATGTCAGCCTCACGTGCAGCACGCAGCGAGGACAGCTCCTGCTCGTGTCGTGCCTGCAACTCAGCAAGTGCTTGGGCGCCCTGCAGCCAAGGACAAGACGACAGCACACGATGACAGCATGTTCTGTTTCAGGGTGGTCCCTGCACAGGCACCTGGACATGGTTGATGTACTGGCAGATGGCAGGAGATGTGTAAAATCAGAAGGCGCAGGCTCTAGCACTCAGCAAGTGAACAAACACACAGCAGGGCCAACATCTCGATGTGGATAGTGGAAGGTCGCCTGTGTGCGCCCACCTGCTGCTCCAGCTCTGCCCGTGTGTCTGCCAGCTGCTTGTTCAGGGCAGCAATGCTGGCCTGCAACGCCGCAGCCTCTTGCCTGGCCACTTCCACCTCTGCTGCGTGTGCGACCTGCAGTGCAGCCACTGCCTGTGCATGCTCCTCCTTGAGCAAGGCCATCGCCGCCTCATGCTGTGCCTGCAGCTGCGCCAGCTCGCCTGCATTGGACTGCTGCAGTGCAGCAATGGCGGCCTTGTGCTCAGCAGTTGTGGCGTCCAGCGTCTGGGCATGCTGCGCCAGCAGGGCTGCGATCTGGGCCTGCAGGTCGGCAATTGCCGTGGTGGCCTGGGCGCTCGCCTCTGCGCGCAGCCTGCGCTCCTGCGCCAGCTCCTGCTGCAGCTGGGCCTCAGCAGATGCGATCTCACCGCGCATCCGTACCTGCACCACCTCAGCCTGCTGTGCCGCAGCCGCCACCCGCTCAGCAGCCTCAACCTGCAGCTGGTTCAGAGATGCCTCCAGTGCTGCGACTTGCTGCACCGCCTCTGCTTCTGCAGCAGCCAGCTGAGCCTGCAGCGATGCAATTGCCTTGGCACTGGACGCCTGCTCTGACTGCAGCTGGAAGGTCAGCGCGGCCACCTGCTCCTGAGCAGCTGCCTCAGCTGCTGTTAGCTGGGCCTGCAGCGCAGTGACTTGCTCGGCGTGTGCAGCCTGGACAGTGGTCAGCTCCTCTTGCAGGGCTGCTACTGTCTCACCTGCCTGCCTTTGCACCTGCACCACTTCTGCTTCCAGAGCAGCGATGCGCTGAGCCGCGCGCTCCTCTGCCTGCTCAAACTGAGCCTGCACCGCTGCTATGTGTTCCTCTGCCTGCTGCAGCTTGCCCTCAAGCACCGACACCTGAAGCACCGCTGCCTCAGCCTTCTCCAGCTGTGCAGTCAGTGCAGGCACCTGTTGCAGCTGCGTCTCCAAACCCTCAATCCGGGCGGCTGCCTGCGCACGTGCCTCCTGCAGCTGGGCCTGCAGGTCCTGGACCTGAGCTGCTGCAGCAGCCTGCACATCATGCAGCTTGAGCTCTGCTGCAGCAACACGTTGCCCTGCCTCTGCCTGCAGCTCATCCACCTGCTGCTGCAGGTACAGCACTTGGCGAGGAGCCTCCACCTCGGCCTGCCGCAGCTTGGCCTGCAGGATCTCAACCTGCTCCTTGGCAGCTGCCTGTGCCTGTGCCAGCTGCTGAGTCAGCTCAGCCACCTGCTGGGTCATGGCAGCCTCAGCAGCTGCGAGCTGTGCCTCCAGCACTGACACCTTGTTGCGTGCTGCCTCCAGCTGCTCCTCATACAGAGTTTTCTGCTGCGCAGCTGCTTGCTCAGCCTGCTGTATCTGCACCCGCAGGCCTTGCGCTCGCTCCTCCGCCTGCTTGGCTGTAGCGGCCAGCTTGGCTTCAAGCTCAGTCATCTCCCTGCACGGCACAGTAGCAAGATGAGGCAATGTGAGGAACAGTCACATCTTCAAGCCAACCCAGCACCTTGTGTCAACTACGTACCTCATACCACGCAGTGCACATCTCCTAGGGCATACTGTGTGATGCAAACAGGCAGCTCTTTGCCGACCACCAATGCGCCAACACAATAAGCCCCCGCCCACAGGACCACCAATGCGCCAACACAATAAGCCCCCGCTCCCAGCACGCACCAGAAGCTGTGGGCCTCCAAGCGCCGCAGCTCCTCTGCTGCCTCCTCGCGGACAATCTGCAGCTCCGCTTGAGCAGCAGCCACGTCCTCCGCCCCCTGTAGTTTGGCTGCCTCCAGCTCTGCTTTCAGGCTTGCCAGCTGCTGCTGTGCATGTGCCCGCTCGTCTTCCAGCTGATGCTGCAGCACCTCGACCCGTTCGGTTGCCCGCACCTCTGCCGCCTGGAGAGATGCCTTGGCGGCTGCAACATCCTGTGCCGCCTCAGCACGGGCCTCTTCTTGTGCGGCCGCCAACTTCCGCTCAGCTTCAGCCACACGCAGCCCAGCCTCCGCTTGCAGCTCCTCCAGCTGCTGCTGCAGCGCAAACACCTGCCGGGGTGCATCCTGCTCAGCCGCCTTGAGCTGTACGCGCAGGGCGTCCACGGCGTCCGCGCTCTCATCACGCAGGGCATCGAGCTGCTGCTGCAGGGATGCAACCTTTTGCGCAGCCTCTGCCCGCGCTGTTTCCAGCTGTGATCTCAGGCTGGCTTCCTGTTGTGCCCCCGCAGCCATGGCTTGCTCCAGCTGCAGCTGCAGTCCAGAGACCTCCTCAGCTGCCTTGGCCTGTGCTGCAGCCAGCTGAGCTTGGATGCCAGACACCAGCTCAGTGGCCGACGTCTGGGCCAGAGTCAGTTGCTGCTCCAGTGCCGCCTGTTGATCAACTGCCGCCTTGGTGGTCGTTTCAATCTGGCTCTGCAGAGCAGCGATCTGCTGCGCATGTTCAGCTTGCATCGCCGCCACTTGGGCCGCGTGGGAGGTGCGCACCTCCTCCAGCTCCCTTTGAGCCATCTGCAACCGCACTTCCAGTCCCCGTACTGCTGCCTGCACAGCCTCCATGTCACCCGCCGCGCTTGCCTTGGCTGCGTTCACTGCAGCTGTGGCCACTTCCAGCTGGGAGGTGAGGGCGGCAATGGCCAGCTGGTGGTTCGCAACCAGGGCCTCCATGTCCATGGATGCCTTGGCCTGTAGGGCAGCCATGGTCGCCTCGCCCTCGCTGCGCAGCCGCGCCACCTTCTGGTCATACGAATTGGCCAGGTCGGACAAGGCTGTTTCTAACCGCTGCCGCTCTGCGGCTGCCGCAGCCCGTGCGTCTGCCAGCATGGCGTTGAACCCCATGCGCATCTCCACGGCATCCTGCTCGCTGGCTGCCTGCAGTGCCTCCAGCTCCGCCTGCAGCTTAGACACCAGCGCAGATGCTGCAGCCTCCTTCGCTGCAGCCTGCTGCCCCTCCTCCGCTGCTTGCAGCGCAGCGCGTGCCTGCTCCCGCGCCTGCACCGCCTCCGTGCCTGCGGCCTCTGCACGCCTATTGGCCTCCTCCAAAGCCATCTGCTTGGAGGACATGTCCACCTGCAGTGCCTGCATCTCGCCGGTGAGGGATGCAAGTTGTGAGGTCATGCGGCTCTCCAGAGCCTGCAGCTGCTGGGCTGCCAGTGCTGTGAGCTCTTCGCGCTGCGCCGCCAGCCGCTGCTGGTATGCTGTCGCTGCCGACTCGGCCAGAGCACGCTGCTCCGCGAGCTTTGCGTCTGATGCAGCCTGCAGTGGTGCGGCCCGTACATCCACTTGCGTCAGTGACCAGCGGATGCACCGATGCCACATGGACGCTTCGTACCAGCGCATCCATGCGCCCAGCAACAGCAACAGCATGAGCCTTGCATGGCCTCATGGGGCACTGAATACACATGCTGAAACGCACACAGCACACATAGCGCACGTAGTGGCATATAAATACTACACGGCAGCCATGCCACAGCCGGCATCAGAATGCTCGCTGGGCCGTTCCTACCTGCACATCTGCGATCTCTGCAGTGAGCCGCTCCACCTTGGCGGCGAGCTCTGCGGCCTGTGCCCGCAGCGCATCTGCCACTTCTGCATCCCGTGACACCATGGCCCATGCCTCAGCTGCTGAGGCGCCCTTCTCATCCACCTGGCAACGTGCAGGCACACCAGGCACATGCAGCAGGCCCTCGTCAAGGCTTGGTTGGGTTTGTTCATGCTATTTGTCATTCACTGGTGCTGTACATCTGCCATGGAGGAGCTGATGTTGCGCACAACGCAGGTCCCATAGTGTGAGCCAAGCACCTGCATCCCAGTGCGTGCACCACACCTGCTGCTCCAGCTGCACCACCCGCAACTCAAGCTCAGCAGCCTTGCGCTTGTACTCAGCCTCCGCACGCGCCAGCGCCTCCACCAGCACGGCCTGTGGTCACAAGCACCGTGGGGCAGGCTTCCATCCAAGGGCAGCAGAAGGTGCGCCTTTGGGGTCCACAAACGACGTGAAAACACACACCTGCAGCGCCCTGCCACCCAGACTCTATGAGCACATGCAGCACAGCCACCGCCTACCTGCTCCTCGTTGTCAGGTGCGGAGCGCATGCGGAGCTGCATCGCCTCTACCTGCATCGCCGACTGCATGCGGACCTCATCCATCTGGGCGGAAGCTGCGTCCCGGGACTGTTCCAGCTCGGTCACACGTGTCTGCAGGGGTTCACCAGATTTGACCAAGTGTGTTGCGCGAACTGGCCAAGAGAAGATCTAATCGCCGAAAGGCATACCATGTCGTTGACAGGCATACAATGGCATCATCCATGTGCAGACAAGCTACAGGTGAGCCACATCGAGCTGGCAGCATACCTGCAGTGTCTGCTGCTGCACCAGGCTCAGCTCTTGCCCACGCGTCAACTGCTGTTGCAGCTCATCCACCTGCCTCTTATGCTTCAGCTGCATCTCTGCCAGTGCAGTCTGCACCAGCTTGGCTGCAACTGCAGGGCTGGGCACCTGCTTGGCCGATCCCTGATCCCTGCCTGCATTGCTGTCCCCCTGGGCAGTACCAGCTGATCCTGTGGCAGTATCGCCATCGGCCTGTGGCAGGGCACCAGCTTCAGTGGCTTCCAGCATGCCCAGCATGCCCAGCACATCCTTCAGCTGCACCTGTGTGTCATCCAGCATGCCTTGCAGCTCCACGTTGCGCGCCTGCAGTTGCTGCACCTCCGCCTTCAGGGACTCTGCTTGCTGCGCCATCTTCTGGACTTGATCAGAGTTCAGCGCAGCAGCTGCAGCACCCCCAAGCGCAAGTGCACCTGCAGCAGCCATGGCCACTCCAGCACCTGCACCAGCGGCTGCGCCAGTGGCCACCGTTGCACTGGTGGCAGCAATGCCGGCTGCTCCTGTGGCCACTGTGGACACGGTGCCTGCACCACTCATCGCAGCAGCAAGTGCTGCAGCTGCTGCGCCACCTATAGCTGCAGCGCCGCCCTTGAAGACGTCAGTGATGCCACCAGCACTCTTCAATGGTGCGTCTGGCCGTGGCTGGGCCTCAGCAACGGATGTGCCCATAGCTGCCGCTGCTGCAGCCTCCTGCTGCCCCATCTGGGTGGTGAGTAGGAAGGAGAGGAAGCGGATGAGCGCCTGCATGTGCAGAGCAAATCAAGGCCCAGGTCTCAGAATAGCACCATCACGGCATCGGGCTTCAGGCCTGCAGAGCGCACAATGTATAATATACAGTAGAGTGGTAGCACATGGGGAGACACAGCGGCACCCTTGAACTATGAAGTAGCCCCAACCCCAATGAGTATGTCGTGTTCATGTGCAGCTGTGCACCTGATCCTGCTCCCCGGCGGTCTGTGGCGGCTGGGGAGGAGGAGGGGGAGGGGGCTTCTCAGCATCCATGACCACCACCACCGGGTCTACAGGCTTCTTGCCACGCTTGCGCTGCTTTGGCTCCTGTGGGGCATGTGTGTGCAACCGTCGTACCCATTGCAAAGAGTTCACCTAGCCAGATCACTGCAGTCATATTGTGATGTGCTCGCATGCACCCAGCTCCAACCCGCCATGCAATATGTGGGTCATGCAATGGTGGTTGCTGCGTGATAAGTTAGGGCTGCTCACCTGGGTGTGTGGTGTCACCACCTCGGGCTCTGCCTCCACCACCACATCTGAGACAACCTGTGACAGCGCAGTCGATTTGGCCCGTCTAAACACAGCTGCTTTGGCACAGCATCCAGAGGCAAACGCGCCTGTACCTCACAACCTACACCAGCACTGCTGTCATGAATGCCGCGTGACCCACCTCTGGTGCCGCTTCCTTGATGAGCTTCAGCTCTGGCACGACCAGAACTGGCGTGTCACTGGTGCCCCAGTAGCACATGGGGTACACCTGCAGCGTGTCGATGGCTGAAAAGGTGACGCCCTCAGGCAAGGGTGGGTGGTGTAGGTCTGGGCCTGGCGGCCCATCAGTGGTTGGCTCGGAACCACCCGTCACATCCACAGGAGCTGTGGGGGCTGCAGCTGTGGCTGCGGCAGGTGGTGGTGACACCGAGCGTGCACGTGCCACGGAGCCGTCGCTGCCAGCAGTGAACGCCGCAGCCCCGTTGCTGTTGCTGCTGCTGTGGGCCGCCAGCTGCTTGACCAGCTGCCCCATGCTGATGCGGCGGTTGGGCCCCGGCTCCCACGCAAAGCGGCCATGGTCACAGAACACCACCTTGGCCTCCACATCCACGTCACTGCTCAGCTCCACACTGCCCTGCCACCCATGGCCTGGCTGCCACTGCATGGGCAGGCCACGCAGCGGGTCCCAGCCCCCCAGCTGCGGGATGCTCCCCACCACGAGCAGCGACTGGCCAGGGTTGGTGTGGAAGTTGGGCACGGTGAAGTGGCACATGGCGCGCACGCTGTCTGCAAGGGCGGGCGTGTCCTCGGACAGCCATGACCTGTACACAACCTGGTTGAAGCCGGGCAGTCCGTAGTGGCACACCACCAGATAGCCGGCACCAGGACGCACAGCCCCATCAGGCCCCGGCTGCCCGCTGGGGGACTGCAGCTGCAACACACGATTGACCCCCGGCTCCCAACGCAGCGGCTGCTTGCCATCCTCCGACACCACCACCACTTTGGCCTCAAACTTTTTGTTCAGGGGCAGCTGCACAGTGGTCCGCCACATGTGGTCCTCGCCCCGCACCAGCTGCAATGCCCGCTCAGGCTTCCAGCTGCCCAGTGCAGGGATGCTGCCGACCAGGCGCACGTGCTGCCCGGGCTGGGGGATGTACAGCGGCAGCACCACGTGACATGTGACCAGGGGGCCCTCCTCACTGCCAGCCACACTGTCCTCCACCTCCTGTTCATTCACAGAAAAACAGTCAAGTCAGTGTCTTATGAGTTATGACCGTGCACACACTCAGGCCGGGCCCTGGCGCCCACCACACTGGTTCACAGCCGCGTTCCTGCACATGCTTAGGATGCGGTACAGGTAATGCTTGCCGCAACCACCGGCTGGCACAGCAGTACCACAGCAGTACGTCACCCACCGGCTGTGCCATGCCCCAGGAGCAGATGACCTCCAGCTCATGAGCTGTCCCGTTGGCTTTCCCCTTGCTGCCCGTGAGTTTCAGCACCCGGTTGACGCCAGGCTCCCACAGGACCGCCTTGGTGTCCAGGAGCACCACCTGCAATGGAGTAAATCAAACAGCAAGACTGCATCATCAAGCGCCCACGCATGCGGCAAGAGATGGCAACGCTGGCGAGCTGTGTGCTGTGCTACTCATTTGCGACCCATGATGACAAGCATACCCGACTGCAGCAGCATGCTTCCAGCCGCTCAGCAAGTACCTTGTACTCAATAGTGGTGGTCTTGCCGGCTGCAAAGGAAATGTCCACGGACCAGCTGTGGCCAGGTGCCCACACCATTGGCACAGCCTTTTCCGCCTGCCAGCTACCCAGCTCAGGGCTCGACCCCACCAGTGCTAGCCGCTGTCCCATGTGGGTCACGAACTCAGGGCACACGAACCGCACCAGCTGCTCATGGGCGGGCCGCGCATCTGAATGCACATGAGGACACGCATGTGAAAATACTCATGCGCACATGCTGGGCAGTGCCTTTTTGAACATGCTCAACAGGTGCACTTTGCAAAACTTGCCGACACCTGTTGACACCGTGAGGCATCGCATGCAAGCCCTACCTGTCGTGGTTTCTGTTGCGATGGCCGAAGTCGCAACCTGGCCCCGGCTCCCGCTGGCGCTTGAGCTGATGGAGCGCGAAGTTGCACCGCCACTCTGCAGAAAGGCACCATGTTTGAATCAAAGCTCACTGGTGCGCCTGAGCACGGAACTCAGTTGACTGGCGACGCACCAGCAACAGCAGCAGCTTGTTGGAAGGACAACCCGGGGGCGGTCTCAGCAGCTGGTGCTTCAGCTTGCAAGGGGACACGCATCGTTTCAGCGGAACCCTGGAGACCCGTAGGCCCCCACTTGACAATAGCCTGCTTGTAATCATCCAAGCATGATCGGCCTAAAGCACAGACGAGATGGTGTCACAATGTCGTGATTCAGGGCACAATATAATAAATGTTTACGAGCAAGAAGCTTCATGAAATGATCATTCACCTCAAGAGGTGAAGTGGAAGACGAGGAGCCATCGGCAGTAGCTTGAGGGCGAATGAGATGTCGCGCTTGTTTCGCAATTTGGCGTCTATAGTTACTGTATTCTCTGCGTTCCGTTTTCCTGAAGGTCCTTGATCGCCTGACGCATCATCTTACACATGCACAGGGTGGGTCAATATGCTGTCTATGGCAGCTTAACATCAGATAGACCAACTCAGGCTGAAAGGTCCCTCACATTGGGCCATGCACCCACAGCACACCAAGCGTACCCTGGCAGCTGATGCAACACGACAGCAGCCAAAAGAACGAATGAAATTGTGCCTGACTCCTGCATTCATAGTATCAAACCATGCTTTCTGCTGGGACCCTGCCCAGTCTATGCAGCAATCAAATGCGACTGTCTGCGACTCAGCACATGCCACACGAAGCAGCTCAGGTTACCCAGTCTGGTGCAGATCAAGGGTGCTGTAGCAAGGTATCACACTTCGGCAGCCCGGCTGGGCTGTGGTGTGGAGCGCGAGCTGCGGCGCTTGTTGCTGCGCACAATGTCGTCCTGGGCAGCCCCAGCGGCCTCGGCAGCAGCCGCTGCATCCGTGTGCCTGTGCATGCACATGAACGACCAGTAACACACCAACTCATGGCACCCCCCAATGCCAACGCATTCCTGACACACGGCTGCACGCAGCCTCAGCGTGAAAGCAGCAGTGCAATGGGTAGCGCACGCACTTGAAGATACCACCCTCCTCAAGCAGCTTGCCCTGGGCCACCAAGTGCATCAGAAACTCGCTCAGCTGTGCCTCTGTTGCGTCATACCTGCAGCATCCAGAAAAGAAGGGGACATTCACTACTTCACGGACCTTGCCAAGGGAGGTCAAGACATCACGGTAGAACACGTTGATGCAATCAAGAGACCTTACCCAGTGGATGACGCAGCAGCGCGCATCATGGTCTGCATGCGCTCTGCTGACAATGAGCCATAGCTCTTGATGACCTGCACATTGCACACAGTGCACAGAACCAGGTGCTCAACACCATTCCGCGATCCTAAGTCTGCAGCTGTAAAGTAATGCGGCTTTGCAAACCGCATCCGGCTGCATGTCTTATGAGCGCACAACCTTGTACACTGTGTTCAGAATCACTGCAGCCAGTCCACCCACCGCCAGCACATGCGGCTCGTACTTTGACATCCCAGTCTCAGCTGTGCTCTCTGACGTGGCATATGCCACAATCTCAGCTTCCGCCACCGCCGCCACAGGTGCAGCCTCGGCCACAATTCCAGGTGCCACAGCCTCCACCACAGGCACTGCCTCTGGCCCGGCAACAGGAGCCTCAGCAGGCTTAGGGGACTTGGAAGATGCGCGGCGCCGAGAAGATGAGGCAGCTGCCGGCTCAGGGGATGCGACCTTGGGACGGGGCGACTTGGATGCGGCGCGCTTGCTGCGGGCGGTGGCAGGCTCTGGTGAGGCCACCTTGGGGCGTGGAGACTTGGAGGATGCGCGCTTGCTCTTGGCAGAGGTGGGCTCAGGAGAAGCGACCTTGGGGCGCGGGGACTTAGAGGAGGCACGAGACCGCGCAGTGGCAGGCTCAGGGGAGGCGACCTTGGGGCGCGGGGACTTGGATGAGGCACGCGAACGGCGTGGCTTGGCCTCGCTGTCAGATGACTCAGATGTGGGGTCGGGAGCATCGGCCAGCGCGCCACGCATGTACATGCCACCGGCAAACGCCACCTTGCTCTCCGACATCAGCGTGTTCAGGTATGCACCCAGCTCCGCCACAGACTTGTTGAAGCTGCAGCATGCGCCAGTGATGGGAACAATGAGGCATGCAGGCAACACCAGGAAATATGGTCCTCCTTGCAAGCAGAACTGCAAGCCACAGCTGGCAGGAGGTCTCTGGAGGCAAAGCAGAACCTGCCGGATGCAAGCACTCACTGGGGTGTCACAGTGGACAGGGTCAGCAGCTGGTGCAGGCGGTCCAGGGACAGTGAGCCATGCAGGCCCAGCGTGGCCATCACCTGCAAGTGTGCAGTTTGTCCCACAACCGTAGTCAACTCTTTAGGCCTTCCCTCGCAGGCCACCTGCCAACAGACTGGGGAGGCCTTGTGAATGTAAGAAACAGGTTGAATCATGCTGAGTGTGCCTTACCTGTGTCTCGTATGCACTGATGTCCACCTCTGCAGCAGCAGCCTTGGCCTTGGATGACTTGGCCGCCTTGGAGGGGGTCACGGTGGGCGGGCGCGGTGAAGGCGAGCGCTTGCGCGGACGCGGCACCTCAATGTCTTTCAGCCGGAACTCGCCCGCCTCGCACACCAGCGTGCCCGCGCACACAAGGTAGTTGAGCAGCACGGTCAGCTGCTCCATGCTCTTGTCATACCTGCTCGTAAGGTGGCAGTGCAAGCAGCCCATAACACACCAGTGTAAGACGCACAGCAGCCATGGATGCATGAGTGCATGCCTCCCCACATTGCCACCATGCCCTGTCAGCTCTCTGACCATCTGATCAGCCTGGCAAAGCTTGTTCCAGTTGCACCTGATGGCACACTTACTTGGGCGGCACGGTTGACGCGCACATCATGGTCTGCAGCCGCTCCAGGGGCAGGTTGGGGTACATGGCCAGGATGGCCATCACGTGCGCCTCGTACGGTGCCAGCTCATCCGGCAGCTGGGGCTGGCCGCGGGGCGCAGGCGAGATGGTGCGGCGGGGAGACACCTCCTTGCGTGCGCGAGAGCGTGAACGGCTGGCACGTGCCTTCTTGGTGCCCACAGCCACCTGGTAAAGAATGAACCATGGTGAACTTTTTCCACATCTTCAAATCTCGTTGTTTCAAGAAGCAGCGAGCAAGTGCAGCAACAGCGCCACACAGCACATTGTGCCAAACCTGGCAAAGCTGCATGGCCGTGACCTGCTGCGCTCCTACATATGTACCTGGGAGGTGGTCTGAGCTGGCTCGGGCTCAGAGAACTCAGGCTCAGGCGTGGGGTTGGGAACCGCCTCGGGGCTGGGCTCCACTTGAGTCTGGGCGCACATCAAACGCGAACAGCACAACGCAAACTCATCAAGAGGCAGAAGGTTGGGCAGCATGGGCGAAACGTGCTTGCGCGCAAAGCACTGAGAGGCAACCCAGACCCTCATGCCAGCTGTACATCAGGGTAATAGAGGGAACACCCATTTGTATTAAGTGCTCACCAAACCTTCTAACCAACTGAGTTTCTCCTACGCGCACCTCAGGCATGGGCATCTTAGCACCTGGCACCACCACGCTAGCGTCCACCTGCACTGCTTCCTTGATGGCGGTCTGTGCAGTTGGCACTTCACTGCGCAGAGCTGCGACCTGCTGCACCATCTGCTGCAGCTGCGCGGCAGGCGTGCCAGCCGCAGCTGCTGCCTGCTCCGCTGCATCCTTGCCAGCCTTCAGGATCTCCTCCGATGACGCTGATCCAGTGAAGCTGTTGACCAGGAACTTGAGGAAGGTGGACAGGACCTTGTCGTGCTTCTCCTTAGCTGGCGCCTCCTGCTTCTCCTCCTTGGCCTCAACCACCACTGGCTGCTCTTCAGCCACCGGGGCAGGTGCTGTCAGGACAGGCTCCTCCTGCTTGGCAGGCTCCTCCTCAGGAGCAGGCGCAGTGTCAGCATCTGCTGCCACCTCGTGAGCCGGGGCGTCCGCACCAGGCGCTGGGTAGATGGGGATAGCGACGGTGGGGTTGTGCAAGGGCGCATTCCATGACAGTGTGATGAGGCTGTCGACGCTGGTGGCCCCGGCACCCACACTGGTCATGGTGCCTGCAGGGCGTAGCTTGCGGTTTGGGCCCGCCTCCCAGGTGGTGCGGCCGTCAGACTCCAGCAGCACCAGCTGCGCATGTGCAGGTTACACATGAACAAGTATGCGTCAGCCTTGATGCCTGGCTTGAGCTAAACCGTTCCAACAGCAGCATGAGCCAGCACATAGACAGCGTGCTGTCGGTAAAGCTTGGGCCGCCCAGCTGCATCTCACCTTCGCCTCCACCTCACAGGTCACAGGCAGGGTGGTCGTGGCAGTCCAAGCATGACCGGGCAGCCACTGCAGGGCCAGGGCCTTCTTCACATCCCAGGAGCCCAGCTCAGGAGCTGCACCCACCAGCACCAGCTGCTGACCGGGACGGGGCGCATAGCAGGGTACCGTGAAGCAGCAGGTGGCGGGCAGGGTGTTGACAAGGGGCAGCTGCGCACCCTGAGCCGGGTACGTGCACACCACATGGTCCTGGGCAGGGATGCCGTAATTCATGTGCATGATGTAGGTGCCTTGGGACGACGCAGGTGGGGGCAGGGAGAAACTGCGGTTGTCACCACCCTCCCACTTGCCGCTGCCGCCCTCAACCAGCACCAACTGCAAGCGGGTGCGCAGGAACAGCAGCAAGCCAGTGCTATTGGATCGACAGGGCCTGCTGGCATGTCATATGGGTCATGGAAGAAGCAACGGAGCAATTCAGGTAGCACACCATGTCGCTGCAGGTGCACGTGATGCAATTGAGTGTACAGTGTACCTTAGCCTCGATGTTGGTGCTCACAGGAAGCTCTACCTCCGCACAACAAACCTGCAATGACGAGCAGAACAGGTGAGGAGAATGCCGCCTGCAGCTGACTTCAAATTGCTGGCACACTGTTAAAGTTACAGTCGTAAAGAGGTACATAAGGGCATGCATGCTCACTGTTTCGAATCACACCTGGTCGGCTCCCGGCACCAGCTGCAGGCCCTTCTTGGGGTCCCAGGAGCCCAGCTGAGACACAGAGCCCACCAGCACGAACTTCTTGCCAGGGGCAGCCTCAGGCATCGGCACCATCACATGGCACCGCACCATGCCATTGAAGGATGGCACGCTGGACGGAATGGCCATGGGCGCCTGCAGCCACAGAGGTCGCACAGGAGCAAGAAATCAAGACAGATAGGCAAAGATGGCATGCAGACAGACACACACCGACAGATATGGGATACAGCAACAAGCCACATGAGCAGGGATGATCAACTGGACGCTTGGCTGCCCTCACCTCCATAAGCTGCTGCACAGGCGTGCTGCTGCTCATGACCATTTCTCCACCCTTGCCCCATGAGCACACAGCCTCAATCGTGGTATCCATGTCTGGCATGCCCTTGATGTGCAGCTTGCGATTTAGACCAGGCTCCCATGCGCACGAATTGTGCTCGCCCAGGAGCACAACCTGTGTGCATACCGTCAAGCAATCACAGATGGCTGTGCTCACATCCACACGATGCACAGAAGTCAGCTTTTACCAACCTATGATGATGGCCACATATGAACTTACTTGCCTGCAAAGGATGCAGAATGGCATTGTTTTTTACGCACCTTGTACTCAATGTTGGTGTTCACATCAGTGGGGAACGACAGCTCAGCCGTCCACGCATTGCTGCCCACATTCTCCATCTTCTTGCCGTTGCAGGGCTGCCAGTTTCCAACTGCAGACATGCCCCAGCGTAAGCTTGGTATGGGAGCCATGATTGACTTGACTTGTACGCATGGTGCTCAGGCAGTCATAGACAGCTGCACAGTGCACAGCTGATGCACATCTGAGGCAAGACACTTACGCTCAGGGCAGCTGCCCACAAGCACCAGCTGCTGGTTGCTGCCAATGGGGTGCTCAGGCAGCTTGATCTTGACAACCACAGAGCCGGATGTGGCAAATGCTGCCACATGGACGGCTCCGACTCGCTGCAGCCATCACCATGCAGTTCACAGCCAAGGTTCAGACCTACAGCCGAGGTTTATAGCTTCACCAACATACGCTGGCACTATCGTGCCTGCGCATCGGCTCCGAGAGTTTACCTTTGGGGCGCGAGGCAGGGCGACAGCCCTAGCTGCGGGACGCACCAGACCTGCAACAGAGCAGATTAATAGCATAGGTTACTGACGCCTGATCAGATCTGTGCTTTCATGTGCATGAGCTGCACCAGGGCGCCCCTTGCCCCGCGGTCATAAACCTGCTCCACCTGTCCCACCTGGAGCCAGCGTAGGGCGCCGCCCTAGGCATTGCGCGTGGAGTCCCACGCCACGCATTGTTTGCACGTAAGGCTCTTGACCGTGCTGTGCCCTGGCCAGAGAAGGTAGCGCGGCAACGCCTCTGATCAAACTGCTGAACGTTCACCTGTGTAAAGATGGCGTCCTGTTGACCCTCACATACTCAGTCTCTCACCATTTACAAATGTCACTCCCAGCTGTTCGGTCCAGGGTTCACGAAGCACTCCATGTATTCTCTCGTCGTTTGATGCGCAGCTAGGGCAGCGGCTGCACGATGTGCATCACGACAGCAGCTATGAATGCTACAGCCTCTCACAATGGCTTGGAAAAAGCAGGTTACATCATTTGAGTCTTGTCCTAGAAGGCCCATGCATCGCACCAATGCTTCAAGCTACTGTGCCTGCTCCGCCGCATAGTCATTCAGTGCCATTTGCACAACCTGCAACGCAAGTGCTGCGCTGCGGCGGTCCGCACCCATCGATTGCTGGATCCAGTGCTGCATCTCTTTCACGGGCGCTGTGTCTACCACACTGTGGCCACTGCCAAACACGCCCTGGCCACAGCACAGTGCCACGCCGCTGTAGAGGGGCACTGCCTGCAGTACATGTGCTTGCTCGTCTCCTGGCCCAGCTGCCTCCAACTGATCGTTGACGGCGGACCAGTTAGTGCACATGCACAACAACTGCCATGCCAGCTGCAGCTTGGAGCGGTTCACCTCTCGTGCAGCTGGTGAGCAAGAAGCCAGTGCCTGCAGTGCGATCTGGGCACCTTCGCCACTGCCTGCGTGCTGTTCGGCATTCAGAGCAGCATCCACTAACCCAGTCACATCCATCATGCCGCTGACGGACGCATCTTGCCCCAAGCGCTCGAGCAGATTGTTCAGGGCCTCCTGAGCAGTCGCCAACTGCAGCTGCTCATCAGCCGCAGCAGCAGACGGACCATCTTGAGCGGCCATGGCAGACAGCTTGGCCAGACTCACCAGCCGGTGGTGCACGGGCAGAACATCCTGCGGTTCATCCCCATGACAGGTAAGAAGAGTTGACAGCAACCTCCCAGAAGCTCAAGCCAAACCGATGTCCAAGCACGGTGTGGGAGTGTTTATGATTGCATACCGTTTCAAAGAGGGCGCATTGTGGCAGCATCTCACAGGTCAAACATATCTATCCACAATCACAGTGCAAGGCAGACCTTGCATAGTGCATGTGTAGCGCAGGCAATAAACTCACACAACCCCATGATGCACCCACCTTGTGGGCTGCCGCATCCAGCGACAGTGCCGAAATGGAACCGCCCCAGTCCCCATTGCGCAGCAGCAGTGGCCACAGCAGCTCAGCGTGCTCCGGCCGCGGCTGCAGGAAGTCCTTGAGGTCAGGGTAGAAGGCGGGCGGGAGCATGAGCAGATCAGCAGGACGGCCATCATCCAAGAAGCGCTGGTAGCAGTACCTGCAAGCGTGGTGCAGGTTGAAAAGCAAAGCCTGTTGAGCACGGCACATCATCATTGCATGTGTGACACGCAGATGTGAACAACAGGTGTAAGAATACCAAGTGCACACCGGGACCCACTGAAGCGATCGAGACACTTATGCCTGCTCACCTGGCAAACGTCTCAGTTGGCGGCACACCCTCCTCTGCACCCACTGCCGACATGTGCTGGTGCAGGCGGGAGATGCCAAACTCGTCGCTCCGTGTGGTCAGCAGCTCACAAGTATCAAACAGCTGCTGGAAGCAGTGGTGTGCGGCTGCCAGTTCCTCCACCTGAGCAAACAAAACCAGCGATACGGTATGAACTCAGTGTCTACACCATGATAAAATCTACATCAAGATTGCCAACATACAGCCATGACCACACGCTGGCCAAGCAGTACATCAAAAGAGTGCACAGTCTTCACACCTGCCACAAAAGAGCGTCACCAGGGGGCAGGCCTGCACCACCGTTGAGGCTGGCCTCCATGATTGCATCTTGCAGCAGTGTGGTGGCACAGCGCGAGCGCGCTGCTTTGTACTCGGTGACTAGGGCAGCCTTGGCCTCTGGAGTTGGTGCGGCTGCCACAGCGGCAGCAAAACCTGCCAGCAGCACCTCCGTAACACCGAAGGTCGTGCGCGCCAGATCCGGCAAGGCAGATGAGGCAGAGTCAGCGCCCATGCCCAGCAGCAAGCGGCGCACAGCTTGACAGGCCTGCGAAAACATAGAGGTGTCGGAAGCAGCATGCGTCGCGCCAGTCTTGACATTATACTAGCTGCAGCACGGCAAATACTGTGGACCTGGCAGCTGCAGCTCGTTTGGCTGCGTCCATGCAGCTTTTCCTTACCAGCGCCAGTTGGTCCAGCGCGCCGCGTGCTGCCTGTCCTGCCAGCCACGAGGGCTGCCCCAATTGGCTGTATATTTGAGGTGTGGATACTCGCAGCCCTGACTGCAGTGCATCACGCTTGGCATGTGCCGCAGACACAGCAGTGCCCAACAGTCGACCCAAGTCCAGCATATGCTGGTGCAGAGCATGCACGCCTTCATCACCAGGCCGGTTGAGGCCCGACTGAGCCTGGTCTGAGATGTGCTGTGATGCTCGGCCCAGGGCGTGCAGCAGGCTGGGGATGCTGATGGATGGACGTGCATAGAAGAGCTCTGTAGGAGACAGCGTTTCAATGCTGCTACTGCTGCTGCATGACTCGCCAGCAGCGTGCATGACCTGCGTGACATCAGCGCAGGGATGGTGAGTCCGTGCTAAGGTGTTGTGCACGACGACATGTGCAGTATGGTGTCATTGGTGTGCCCCAGAGAACAGCGCCCGCCCTTTCTGCCACGCACCCGGATGATGATACTGTCCTGACGCCCTGCTGCTGCCTGCTCATCATGAACTTGTATGTGCAGCGCAAGCACGTTGGCTGCCACCGCAAGCTTCTCAGCGTTTTCTATCAAGACCCTGCAAGCAGCGACACGGATTTCATTTGAGAACTTCTGATGCAACCACACCCAGCCACTCACACACAAACATGCTAATAACAACAAGACATTCACCGAACCATGCATGTCAGGTGCGTACCGCAACACTGTGGCAGGCAGAGAGTACAGTACACTTGAATCAGCCAGGCACTGCAGCAGCAGTGAGTGCTTCAGCTCCTTCTCAAGCAGCAGCTGGTTCATGAGGCTCGCAGTGGAGCTGCTCGTGCCCATAGCAGCCAGGCCTGCACGCGCGGCACAGCCGTGAGAAATTAGTAATAGCAATTGTTCAACACGGCTGCAACCCCTGTGCGCACAGAGGTGCGCAATTTCGTTGCTTGGTTGGTAACGTCCTGGATACAGCCGCACCAGCACCACGCTGCAACACAGCTGCAAACATTGTGGCAACTCACCGCCCAGTGCCCACTGCTTCGGCAGCATATCCACCAGCTCGCTGCTGTATGTTGAAATGACCTGCATATTCTCCTCAGTTGACATCACACCCAGCGCCTCCAGCCGCCGCCGCAGCCCGGCAGCCAAGCTTAGCAGTGGCTGCTGCTGGGATGCCAAGGTCGCTGCCTGATTTACAATTGCATCCAGCAGCTGGTGCACCTGGGCCTGCTGTTCATGCGTCAGCGGTCCTTGGGGCACAGCACCCTGCAGCACCTGCTGGCCACTGGCGACGAGCTCACTGCCACCAGCCCCTAGCTCCATCAGCCCATAAGTGGCGTTCAGCAGCAGCCAGGTGGCCCCTGGCACAGCTGTCGTCCCCACCACCCCACCACCACGCTGTTTTGGTGCAGCTGCGGCTGCCATGTTGTCTGGGTCATCTGACAGCAGCACAGCAGCATTACTGCCAGCACGCCCTGACTTGCCAGCCCATTGGTACAGCTGGCAATCGTTGCCCACCAGCAACACCACACCGCCCTCCTCCTCACTGGCATGCAGCTCACGCCGTCCTCCCTGTGGCCTGAACTGGGCAGCTGGCACGCCCATCACAGGCAGGCAGTAGTCATGCACTGGAGGTGCGTCCAGGAGGATTGCGATCCTGGATGAGTGCAGAGAAGCACAAACAGAGGATGAGAAACAAAGTACAGGAGGTTGAAACTGCCTGCTACAACAGCAATGGGGTTCAATGTGCACATTCATGACCACTTGCACTGCATCCACACACGCACCTGTTGATGAATGTGCTCGTGCTGTCACTGGCCTGCTGGTCATGCACCTGAACATACACAAAGCTGCCCGACGCACTGATGGCCACGTTCACCGGATCCAGCAGCCTGCGCTCATTTTGTGCTGCCAGCAGGTTCTGGAAGGACCACATCAATTGCTCACTTGGTCGCATTCCCAACGTTACCTGCAGATGTGCATACAAAGAGCACGGCATGGGGCTACGTGGCCTCCAATTGTATGGTGCCAGCCAAAGAAAAGGCTGACACCGCACATCTGTAGCATGCAGGGGCACAGGGCGTTGCAGTGGCACCCACCATCCAGCCATCTAGTGTGGCATCTGTCAGCATGTACACGTGTAGATGCATGGTGTCCACCATGCGAACATGCAGTCCGCATGCAGGTCTTCCTGATGGTGACCGCTTGAGGTACTTGGCGCCCGGGTCAAATGCCTCAGTGTACGTCCACGAGATGACCTGCCCGAGGGCGCCCAGCATGCCGCGCGACTCCTTCTGTGCGCTCGCTGATGATCCATAAATCTGCTTGGTGAAGATACCTTGCTGGCTGCCCTGAATCATGAAGAGGCTGCCCTGACTTGTCGCCAGGGCTGCAATGTAGCCTGGCCCAGTCAGATCAGGGACAGTCGAAGCAAACGCAGCGACAGCTCCTGCCCGATCGCCGAATTCTACGACCTGCTGCGTTATGGGATCTGCCAAATAGGAGGCGTCCAGCCAGGCCACCAGCAACCCTGAGCTGAAGCAGACCAGCACGGTCGTTGTTTGCCCGTGCCCCAGGACGTTCACAAAGCATTTCTGCCCAGTTAATCGCGCTGCTTGGGGCGGCAAGCGCAGCGTCCTGAGCCTAGCATCATGAGACTCGGCGTACTTCCAAATCCAGACGCTCTCGCGCCCCAAAACCCAGCACCAATCGCCTGCTACTCCAGACTGAAAGCTTGACTTGGCATTAGGTGTCTGTAGCTGCTCGAGCACAGGTCGAGGCACCAAGTACACCATTCTCAACGCTGTGTGTAGCTACGAAGCCATAAGAGCGGGAAACCATGTACGCCGCAGCCGCACCCGATTTGCAATCAAGCCCTGATGAAGTTCAACGGACCACGACCTCAATAGCACAAGGACGGTAAGTTATGACAATGCATCAAGTTTCACTGCCCCGTACTTTGAATTAATCGAGTGGAAGGCCCACAATACACCGTAGGCAGTGCTGGGTTAGTGCTGAGGTGCAACAACATGCTAGTTGCAACAAATTAAACAGTTGTTAGATTGCCATCGTCTCGTTTATGCATATCTGAGTAGGGTCTACACACAAGCCCTGCATCGAGGACGCCTGTGATGGGAGCGGAGCGCGCAGACTTGCTCATGTCCTCCAACAATAAATCTCCACCTCGCAAGCCCTACAGTGGTCCGCCTCCCCGTGCCCCGGGCGAAAAGCCTGTTTCCAGCATCCCAGCGAAGTTTGAAACCATACTTTTCAAGGGGCCAAGGCACGTTTTCTAAGCAGGACCTGTTCTGCGCATGGCATGGGCATGCTTGCATGGCTCTGCACATCCATGCTCCGCGTTCTGCAACTCAAATCCATACTTAGCCAGCAAGCCTCACAGACAGCGGCATGTTGCATGGGCATGCCCTGTGCACGCAGGGAGCGAAAAGGGTTTGGAAGTGAAGGCCGGCGTTTTCAAGACGACGACACCGACAGGCCAGGACCTGGCTGCTATGGTGGGGACGTAAGCACCAGCACTATGGAGTGGAAACATGACTCCATTGGCAAGCGCGGCTACGGCCCCATGGCCTCGCGTGACACACGCTTCAAGCATCACCGCCCGCGGTACACAGGGCCTGGGCCCGGTGCATATGCAGCCAAAGTTGCAGACTTCCTCCCTAGCAGCTTCAACCGGGCAGCCACGACAGCGAATTTTCATGCAGAGGTAAGAGGTGGATGGTGGAGGTGGCACCTTGCTTGGTGTGTGTGCTGGTGTTTGCTGGGTGTTTGATGTTCAGCAGCCTGCAAGCTTCCCACGCACCATTTGCGTTCTGCGTTGTGCGTTGTGCTGCAGGTGCCCAAGCTAAAGCCATTGCCACCAAAGGATGTTGATCCACAGCCAGGGCCAGGCTCATATAACCCAGGTGGGACACGCAATGGGCAAAAGGTGGACCTGTTGTCTGCACCACGGAGCCACAATTCAGCATTCAAGGCACCAGGGCACATGCTCACTTTGTCAGGCAGCGTCGACACGCCCGGACCCACCAAATACAACCTCCCAGATGGGTGGTCAGGCGTGGGGAAGGGTGGGCCTGGTGGAGGTGGTTCACGCATGGGCACCTCATCTTTTGCTGGTCGCTCCATGGGCTCTCTCCAGAGCAATGCCATGGCACCCCTGGCATACATCATGGAAGGGTCAGGGGGGCCCAGCACCAAGCCAGAGACAGGACCTGGGCCTGGGGCATATGAGATGCAGACATTCAAGTCGCTCGCTTGTGACGTGGACAAGGCCGCAGCACGGCCTAGTGCAGCATTCCAGGGATCAGAAGTTGTGGACAGATGGAACAGGCCGCTGCATCCACGGCAAGAGCAGCAACAACCTGCTGAATACAGCTTGGGAGGTGGAGGCGTCCTGTCGTCTAAGCCACCGCCTGCAGAGCGGATCAGCAGCCCGCCAAAGGGTGTCAGTGCGCCGTTCAAGTCCACAAGCCCTGGGCATGGTGACTATGACATCCGAGAGCTCGCTCGGGCGCCAGGGCCGGCTTTCTATGATCCCAAGCTGCTGGCGCCGAAGTCGTTCCATGTGAATGCGAAGAAGGAGTTTGTGCGGTGATGGACGCAGGGGCAATGCCGCTATGGAGGTGGCATTGGCAGATGCCAGCGCGAACTTGCATTGGATGTAGTGTACTACTACTAGCAGCACATGCAGCAGTAGCACAGCACGCTTGAGTCCAGGCAGGCCTGCAGGGAGAACCTGCTGCGCACCTTCTTACCTGTCTCCAACCAACCACTTTGGACATTTAAAGTCGTGTCAGTACATTGGATGACGAGTGCTCTTTGAAAACTTTGTCAGTGCTTGTACCGCACGCTCCACAGTCACCCCGCACAGTTGAACTTTTCGTCTGATCTATCACCAGCTAGACAACAGTCTGTCTTCTTGCAACTTGATCTCGTAAGAATGCAGCAACAGAACAACCAAGCGCGCCAACAGCAGTGGCTGAACATACTCACCCAGCAGCAGACCCAGCCAGTTCAACAGCAAGCTGCTGATGCCATGCAGGACGACGCCAACAGCGTCGCCGACAGTGCGCAGTCCCTGCACCCCCCACGCCAGCAGGTACGTGCTTGCTATGACTGGAAACACGCTACCTTCACACCAGCTACAAAAGGCCCATGCCTGCTCGACTTTGCTTCAAGTGGTGCCTGAGCTCTTACGCCTAGTTGCTTGTAACCACACGGGCTTTCAGCGTCGCAGCTCGCACGATGTTGGGGATTCCTGCATGGCCATGTGCAGGCCTTGCCCAATATTAAATAATGTGCAGGCCTTGCTCAACCTTTATTATAATGTGCCCAAATCCTGATTTTGCAGGCACAGTACAACCAGCTTCTCAACATGCTCAACAGGTTGAGGATTGGCGGCGGACGTCAGCACAACCCACTTGCAGCTGAGAACGCCCTTCGTGCCTCCAACCTGCTGCGTTTTGTGGTTGCTAATGCGGTGAGTTTGTGCCGTTGCATGCTGCTTTCCTGCCTGGTGTGCGCATGTTAGTATCTGCATCACTAACGATCTGCAGGCCTGTATTTTGAACATGTCACGCCGCTTTGGATATGTCTGCAGCTGGCATCTCTGAAGCCTGACAAGCGCCACCTGCTGCTGGACCGCCTGGCCAATGAGGCTTCCTTTGCGTGCCTGTTTGCCTACGTGGCCGGAGCTGGTGCTGCTGCCAGTGCACAGGCTGCGCAGAGCACCATGGCCTCACCCGAGCACCTCTCCATCCTGGCGGCACACAAGGCCGCTGTTGAGGCAGCCCCTATGCCCACTGAGCGAGCTGTGGACAGCGCAGGCATTTCAGTTGTGGAGCAGGGTGGCGGGGCACCAGCTGATGCACCCTCTGCGGCTGCAGCAACAGCGGCGGCTGCTGCCCCTGTGCTAACTGCCGCGTGCATCCCTGAGTTTGACTCCTACGCGGAGGCAGCATCTGATAGCTGCGTGCGTGTGGCTGTGTCTCTGAAAGCCACGGCTGAGGTCAAGCGTCAGGGCCAGGTGGCACTCACCAGTGTGCTGGACATCAGTGGTTCCATGGCTGGGCGCCGCCTTGAGCTGGTGAAGGAGACGTCACACTTCCTGATCCAGCAGGTCACGCATGACGACTTCCTGGGCTTCATCTCCTACAGCGACGGCGCAACAGTGGACGTGCCGCTCACACGCATGACGCCTCACGCCAAGAGCTTCGCACACACCGTGATTGAGAGCCTGTCGGCCAATGGCTCCACCGCCCTGTATGATGGCACCACCTGCGGCATGCAGCAGCAGCTGGAGGCACTGAGCGAGGACGCTCGCCTGGCGAAGGCGGTGCTGCTGTGCACTGATGGCGAGGCGAACGTGGGGCCACAGACCTCTGACCAGATCCTTCCAGGGCTGCATGAGCAGTGCCGCACCGCAGGCCAGCCCTGCATCATCCATACCTTTGGCATCGGTGATGGCCACTGTGCAGAGCTGCTGCAGGCCATTGCTGAGTCCATGTCCGGCACCTACTACTACATCAAGAACTCGTCTGACGTTGCACCCGCGTATGGCGATGCGCTGGGCGGCCTGCTGAGCGTGGTGGCCAAGAACGTGCGCGTGACTGTGAAGCCAGGGCTGGCAGGTGCCCCCACGGCTGTGCATGCAGGCGGCGTGGTGTCAGGCTCCACTATCACCTTCACCGACCTATACGCTGAGGAGTCTCGTGAGCTGCTGCTCACCTTCAACACGCCCCCTGCACCCGTGCATGATGGCGCCAGCACTTCCGCGGCCGCTGCAAGTGCCGTCGTGCAGCAGCTGGCCGAGGTGCAGGTGGAATACATTGACCCTGCAGCTGGTGGGGCAGCGGCCTGCGTGGTGGTGCCCATCACCATTGCCCGCACCGCCGGCGAGGGCTCAAGCACCCCCAACCCACTGGTGCTCACAACTGCTGCGCGCTACAAGGCAGCGGAGATGATTGAGAAGGCGCAGCAGCTGAACAAGGCAGGCAACGTGGAGGGCGCAACGAAGCTGCTGAGTGAGTACGGGAAGCAGCTGGAGGGGTTGCAGAAGCAGGCCCCCATGGATCTGGCACAGCATCTGGACATGTTACGCTCCCAGACGAAGATGGTGGCCAAGACGATAGAGGAGGCTGAGCGCAACAAGCACGACTATGCATCAGTGCAGATGCAGAGCGTCGTCGCCAAGGCAGCGTCCATGGGCCTGCGCATGCAGCGCGCTGCAAACGTGGGCGCCACGTCTGTGCTGCCCCAGAATGCCATGTACGACAACCGCACCAAGGCCGCTGTGCGCAAGAGCGCAGGCACCAGTGTGGCTGCCTCCATGGCAGCCAAGACTGCTCCTACCCGCCCGTAAACAGTCAATGCTAGCACCGTAGGTGCTTTATTATGTGATCGCACAGCACTTGAAATGATCCAAGGGTCAATGCCTTGGTTTAGATGGGAGCAAGGTATGTTTGATGTACAGACTTTGATCATCACTATGCTGTCCTTCACCTGATATGAACATATGATATCCTATGTACATACATGTTTCTTTCAGCGATTTTCAAGCTGGCTGATGGCAGCAGTGCTCAAAGACGAAGGTGCTGTTTTGATTTGATCTCAACGCTGTGGTTTTTTTGTTTGACTTGTGAGGCTCGGTGTGTTACATCTCATGGCCCTGCCATTGGTGCAATGCAGGAGCAAAGAATGCATCAATTGTTTGATGTGTAACACCATTCTCCACCATGACCAGAAGCGCAGCACGCCATCCATGCTTCTTGCAGACCTACAAAATTGTGCTGACCCACAACCCATTATTGGCTAAACGCACGTGTGCTCATAACTCAGCAACGTTGGCAGCGCAACCCAAAGCGAAGAATCCACTCCACGCAACAACCAAACGCAACCGCGACCAAAACTGGCAGCACAGCTGCAGGCAAAGACCCTCGAGCTCTGCATCTCAGGACAGGAAAGCTGCATGCCTGCTCCATACAAGGTTCAGGTTCATGTTACCATCCCTATAAGTGGATGGCCCCCCAATGCATGGCCACGGTGTAAGACATGCTGGCCGTGCCCATGACCAAGAGGAGATCAAGCCGAACAGCCCCACAGACCATAATCTTTTAATGAGCAGCCTTCTTGCCAGGCTTCTTGAACACCAGCATGTGCATAGGGGTGAAGATGCCTGTGGAGCCACCGGCAACCAGGGACCGCGCCACCAGCACCAGCATGTAGTGCACGGCCTTCATGCCGGGGGGCGTCAGGCGCAGGAAGTCAAAGAAGGAAACGATGGCATGGTTGATGTTGTGCATCCAGGTCAGCTTGCCAAGGCGGTCATGCCTGCAAAAATTTGCAGTTGTGCCATGTGAGAGAAAGAAAGAGAACTGTCGCCTGCCACACAAACAAACAGTGGATATGCCAGGGCTGCTTGCCAGATTACGCAAACACAAGCTGCTTGCCCAGGTGTCTGAAAGCATCCACATGACATGCAGCAGCTGCAAGCCTGTGAGCTTCACCATGCAGAGCGCTAATGACCATGCACAGCGCTCACCAGGGGCCGCACACAACAGAGGACACTGCCAGGTCCTGGCTCCACACCAGCTCAAAGCCCACATTCTTGCCAGCATCCTCAGCCTCCTTCCATGTGCGCATCTCCTGCAACAGCACACATGAAGTAGCAATTGAATGCGCAGCCCTCAGTGGACAGCGCATGCACAGCATTACTGATTTACTGTACAGTTTCCTGCACCAAACAAATCAAGCAGTTCGCCTGTACACATGCCATGCCCAGCCTTGTGCCCTGTGCCAGCCCTGTGCATCCCAGCAGTGCAGCTGGAGGTGGGGCACTCACAGGCAGGCCATTGCCGAAGTTGATCTCATCCATGATGCGGACGTGCTCGGGGTTCTTGGGGTCATACTTGTGCGTGGACACCCACTCGTACGTCACAAACATGCTCCCAGGCTTGAGCACGCGGAACACCTCCCCATACACCTGCTCCAACTGCAGGGCGCGAACACACGCGGCATGCAAGCACCATGCTGACTGATCACATCCAGTGTCTGGCGTGGGCTGTCACAGACAGTCCAATGGAACTAAGAGCATGGAGGCCTTTGAAACATGCAGGGGCTGCCAAACACTGCGCACCTTGGGCGCATGGCATGTAGCTTCGATGGCATAGGCACCATTGAAGCTGTTAGCCTCAAACGGCATGTTTGTGAAGTCGCCACGCACGACGGTGGTCAGCGGCGCCAGACCTTGCTGTGAAGTGCGTCACAATAAGAGCAGGAAACCGCACGTCAGTGATCTGGTGCTCAAACTCAAACATCGAGTTGAGGAGCTGTTCGGAAGGTAAGATAAGATCACCTTCTGATTGTGGTGGGTGGCGCGGCCGACCTGGTACTCGTTAATCGTGATGCCAACGACGTGGGCACCCGAAACAGCAGCAATGGTGCGCATGGGCCCTCCCACACCACAGCCGCAGTCGAGGATCTTGTCGCCAGGCTTGGCGTTGAGGATGGAGGGGATGCGGGCCTCATGGGCGGCCTCAGACGCCTTCCAGCTCTTGCCAGGCAGCTTGGGGGAGAAGTGGAAGGACTGGCCCCAGCCCCACTCGTAAATGTCGGTGACCAGCGAATAGAACACGTCCACCAGGTGCACCGTCTTGCTGCGGTCCACAATGCCCACGCCAGCTTCCTTACTGTAGGAGGCAGAGTACTCGAGGAACTCCTTGGCCACGTTCTCACGAGCAATGGCCCCGCCCGTAAGCTCAAATGCAGCTGGTTTGCTGCGGTCGGAGCTGCTGATCAGGGTCTTCAGCAGGTACAGACCCGCAATGCCGCCCACAGCGCCAACAGCCCACTGAGACTTCTGATCTAAGCCATTGAAAACATCCACGGCCTGCTTATACAGATCCGCGGCCTTGTCATACACCTGCGCCATGTTTAAATTGGCTCAGGAGTTTGGGCCGCGACTCAATGCACTCTCAGCTCCTCTAACGCAGACCCCGCACGGCTCTTAGCTAAATTACCCAGCGAGTGACGCTAGAATTGCGCGCCAACGCATGGTGTGTGATGCACAGTCAATCGTGTGTCATCTTCCTGGACTGCGCTAGCGCCACAGAACCAGCACACAGTCGTAGCTAAAAATGTCGTGCCGGCGTCGTGGCCCGGCACCATGTCAGGGAGTTGAACGGACAAAGCGACATACGACTGCATGCACCTGCCGTATTGTAGCAAAAGCCGGAAGATTTGCAAGACGATAGCAATTACGGGGAATCTATGATGGCTTTACCCATACCAGCTGCTTTACACATGTCAGCAGCTGCCATGCTTGTGTACATACAGCACATCATACTTGCTGTGCTAGTTGAACCTGCAAGCTCGGACTGCACACATGTGAATGGTGGGCAAGCCACCAGAACGACTGATGTCTGCAAAACTCGGTACGACTTCAGAACCAAGCTTGCTTGTCACTGCACAACAGGTGAACTCCACTCTAAATCGTACACCACAGCAAGATGGTCTGACGGGAAGACTGGGGAGGGGATGAAGGACCCAATCTCTTGCTCACTAGGAACTGGCACTGACTTAACCACCTGTAGGCAGCATGCGCAAGTGGAAGTTCATAGCAGTCAGTGCACAGAATGCATGCGGTGAGCCACGCCATGAGCATCCCAGACTTGTTGCTTGTCAAGTTACTCTTATGTCATACGTTTGAATTGTTTGTTCTTACCCGCATCTCCTGCGGCTGGATCCACACATAGTCCAAGAGAGCCTTGTAGCCGCTTGTGTAGTTTGTGAACGGCGTCTTCAGATCATCCGCAGACCTCATGACGAATGGAGAGCTGACATCGATGCCAGTAACAGGGATGGGGTTGGATGGGGTGCCTGCTGGCTCAAATGCATGCCCATCATCAGCCTTGGTTGACTCCATGGATGCCCGCCTGCTACCATCTGCAATGTCCCTGGTGCCACCTGACTGTCCAGCGGCTATGGCTGCAGCCTCCTGTGCAGCAGCTGTAGCCTTTGCAGCTGCAACAGCCTGCGCAATAGCTGAGTTAGGGGGTTGTGGTGCTGCTGCCTGCTGTGCCTCCGTCCCCTCCTCCTCTCCCTGCAGCCGATGCAAGCAGGTAGACGTTGCTGGTAGGATTACAAGAGGTGGATCGTCTGTTCCTGAGTGCAGCAAAGCATCAAGACTAAAAGAACATGAAGCAACTGTCACGCACCATCCCCCACTTGAAGTTTGCTCCCATGGCCCAATCCCAGTGTGTGGCAGGGAGACGCCCAGTCTGCAGCAGCTCCACCACACCTGTGCATGGTTTGGGCACATCACAACGCCCATGAATTCAGTTCAGTGCCTGTTCGTATGCCGTCGTATGCCGGCACATGAAGAGTGCTGGGCAGGCGAAGGTGTGTGTTGGAGCGCACAAACAGCGTGTACGGCTCTCTCAAACAAAGCACTCTTATTCATGGCAGCACAGGTTCTTCAAACCGGCCGTTCAACCAAACAAGTGGGCGACAGTGTTGCCAGCGGCAGGCGTCCAGCAGTACGACCCGAACTCATCCGCGCTGCATGCTACGCACCTGGAATACCATCATTCAGGTCGCTGTTCAGATCACCGCAGAAGAGTGTCGCAACGCGCTGCCCTGCCAGCTGTGCCAGCATCTGCTGCGCGCCTGAGGTACCATCTGCATGGCCGTGGCTACCCAGTGTCTGACCAGGTGCATCCAGGGCACGCGTACCAGCCCTGACCTCCTCCAGCATGGCTGCCACCTCCTCCAGGATTGCAGCGGTGTGCATGGCCCGGATGTGGGGCGCGTAGGGATGGTAGAACTGAAGATCAGATGGGCATGAAACGGGCATGTGAAGCGCGGAGACGGCGGATCCAACGCAATACTGCAACAAGGCTGAGCGTCCAGTACATTTGCTATTGTAATTGTGGCACTCACAACCCTGCTAACACAAGTGCCTCAAAAGTGATAGTACAGCAACCAATTTTCACAAAAAACCAACAATTCATATGACTGAAATGAGTCACGCACCAGATGCGTGTTGACGACACACATGGGCCGTGTGCCTGAAGCACCCCCACCCACTGCGGTGCACAGAGCAGTGCCAGCGCCAGGTGCTTTGCCAGCTGTATGCCATGTGTTGGCGGCATTTCAGTTCACGAACAGCAGGCAGACGCACGCCAACATCAGTGGTCCACGCGTCTCTGCAGCATCAGCCACCTCACCAGGCACCAGCAGCGTCGCTTGTGCAATGGTGGTGACCTTCTGCAGCGCCACCACCAGGTCGGGGCTGGCGTCCAGCATCGGCTGCCACTGCCTGTGTGCAGGCGCCAGGGGCTGCTTGAAGATGTCCCGCAGATTGATGTCCTGGCTGAGAACGCGCGTGAAGCGAGCGGTGCGCCAGAACGTGGCGCTGCCCTCGCGCACCTTGCCTTGCTTGTTGGTGTAATGGCCCATGTACCCTGCACGCAAGGCAACAGGTCGTAGGCTGCGTCACATAGTCACCCGGTGATTGGGGCGATCGCTGGTTGCTCTGATGCTGCTGCTTTGCTTTGCACCATGGTGCAAGCAGCGCACATGCTATGAACCAGAGCATGCGGTGTTTGCACCAAGCTAACTGCCGCCAATGCAGGACAACGAGGCAGTGTAACTACAAGCTCCCACCAAGTGCAGCAAGGTGGGGCTGCAGGAACTCAGAGAATGCCTTCTCATCAACCTCCTGAAGGCACATCACATCTGCGTTGTACCCGCGCAGCTCCTGTAGTGCCAGCTGCCGGCGGTACTCGGGGTCCAGGCTGGTCAATGGGCAGTAGTTGAACAGCACCTGCAGCACAGCGCAGCACATCAATGACCTCCTTGCAAGCCTGAAAGAAGGCTGCGTACCTATGTTGCCTATGTACCTCCATTTGCAAGGCGCAGTCAGACAGGCACATCGACCGGGTTGCCTTGCACATCGGCAACTGGGCAGGCACCAGCCCTTGTCCTGCACCAACCCACATTCTGCGCATACGTGCTGCCAGCATACTGGTCAGCCAGGAGGTTGTATGACAGGATGCGGAAAGTGGGCGGGATGGCGGGCTCAGGGGTGTAGCCACAGCGCAGCATAGCAGCTGTGCGCTCAGGGGCAGGCTCCACAGGGTCTGCAGTCATGGACCGAGTGCATGGTGGTGAGTCCACCCGGTGTGAAATTGTGTTACACCACATAACAGAAGGTGCTTCAGAACGAAATAAGGATTGGTGGTGTGCAGGTCATGGCAGAACTCTGTGTTGTGCCTGCCTGCACACCTGTGATGGCTGTCATGGCTGGGCCCAGCCGCACACGCTTCTTTGGGCTGGCCCCTCCATCCGCTGCAACACCATCATCATGTGCATGCAAGTGTGAGGCTGCCGGCACACACTCTATCCGCAGTACACAACCAACGTCCTGTGCTGTGGGGGTGTAGATGGCGGTTGAGCAGCCCAATGCCTCCCATGATGCTGAACCTGCGCAGGAACAATGTGTCGGAGTACTTCAGCCGTAGCATTGGGCGCTAGAACTTCATCCACAGCACATTGATGGCTTAAGCAGCAGGCATACGGCATGATCCACAGCAGCCACAACGGCCTGCAGGCAGGGATGCACCTGGCCGTTGCCTGGCCCAGCTCCACTGAGTGTGCTGCTCCTCGGCAAACAGCAGCTTCGCACGAGCTAGAATTGGGAAGCCGGCCATGGGGCGCTTCGGCAGCATCACCTGGTGGCCAACAATCAACCATGCTCGATCAACCATGCTTACGTTGCTGGTCCTGGAATGCACCAGCGGGGGCTGCGCTTAGTGTCATCAGCTGCGTCCAGACCCCACGTCAGCATGAGGTTGCCAGCATGCAGCCATAGCATGCGGCGACGCAGGCCACACCTTGTCCGCAGTTGGTGGGTTGAACGATACACTGAACAGGTCGCCTCCCACACGGAGTACAGCCGCACGCCGCCACGCATCGAGCGCAAGCATGGATGTTGGTATTGTCCTGCAAGTGATGGTGCCCACATCAGTGTACCACAGTACCTCGTTACTCACTGTGTGGTCAGCGTTGGTCACTGTATGCTCACTGTAAGCTCACCGTTGCTCACCCATAGTCACTCAGCACACGTACCTCGTGGCGGCCTCATCCTCATACAGCTCAATAGGCAGCTCAGGACCTTCATCCGCATTCGACGACACAGCAGCAGATGTGGTAATACCGGGGTCCGGCTTGCCTTTCTTCTTCTTTTCTTCTGCAGATGCAAATAGCCATGCCAATGGTTGGTGGCTGGCAAATAGTGCACATAGGTCACTAGAGGCCACCTACGGGGCTGTGCAACCTTGCTGCATGCCTTACTTGGTGGCTTTGGGACCACATTTGCACGCAGCCGTGCAAACGCCTTCTCAACTGGCTCATCAACTGGCCTGCAGTGTGATGCAAGGAAACAGCTTGTGTATGACATCACGTGATTAGCCCTCCAAGCATGTTTGTGCGCCAAGAGCTGCTCTGTGTCTTGACTTGCCGAATGCTGCTCACACCTGTTTAGAGTGCGTGGCTTCCCCGCATAAGTCAACGTGATTGATATGTTGGCATCTCCATCCGCCACTCGTACATATGCCTGTGCAGGCACGCAAGCCACTGAAGTACTGCACCAAGCGCCCACTGCTTCCACGTCTGCGTGCCATGCCCGCATGCATGCTGACCAAGCAGCCGCACCGTTGCATCCGGCTGCAACATGTCCACAGAGCCCTCGTGTGCCGACATGATGTGTGCACTACTGGCAGCACTACAGACTGGGTTCTGCAGCCTTCCCAGCAGAGGTTTAGTGATTGGCAGGCAGTGGTGGGGGTGGGCCGTGATCAGGCTGTGAAGTCGCCTACATGTGCGAGCGCAGTTCATCATGCGCAAAGAAAATCATCTACGGCGCTCCTGACCAGCCCTTGAAAAACGTACTGCCACAGAACGCACTGAGAGTACACACTCGATATACTGCCGTGCTGCGCGGGTATCGTCCTCTTACCTGAACTAGTTATAGTCAGGTGCGCTGCTTGCTGCTGCTTGATTTGTGGTTGAAGCGATCGTGACCCGCCGGCAATCTTTGGTTCGTAGGTCTTGCTGGCAACATGGCTGTCGGCAAGAACAAGCGCATTTCCAAGGGGAAGAAGGGCGGTAAGTAGCGTCCTGGCACTGCTGCAGTCGGCTTGTTGCAATTTTTGCATGCTCATGGGCCATGCCCATGTGCCCATGGCCGCAGGCAAGAAGAAGGCCTCCGACCCCTTTGCCCGCAAGGACTGGTATGACATCAAGGCTCCCACCTCCTTCAACGTCCGCCAGGTCGGCAAGACCCTGGTGACCCGCACCACTGGCACCAAGGTGCGAGCAGCGTCAGGGAGCTGGCAGCGCAATTAACTACAACAGCTAAACAGGCGGCGGGCGGTGCAAGGGGATCTCTCGCCACTGGACGGCGTCTGATATGGGCCTGCCTCGCATGCTGTTCGCAGATTGCCTCTGAGGCGCTGAAGGGCCGTGTGTTCGAGGTGTCCCTGGCCGATCTGCAGAAGGTGAGGCAGGTTGCTCTCAAGTACTCGGTGGCATGCTGCCATGCACGAAACAATCCTCCATGCTCCATGTTTTTTGTTGACACTCACGACGACGAATTGTTCGTCTGCACAGAACGAGGAGGATGCCTACCGCAAGATTCGCTTGCGTGTGGAGGACGTGCAGGGCCGCAACTGCCTGACCAACTTCTGGGTGCGT
Source organism: Haematococcus sp. NG2 (assembly GCA_004335575.1). Classification (NCBI taxonomy): domain Eukaryota; kingdom Viridiplantae; phylum Chlorophyta; class Chlorophyceae; order Chlamydomonadales; family Haematococcaceae; genus Haematococcus; species Haematococcus sp. NG2. The sequence goes on along the minus strand of QAXD01000160.1, from coordinate 354,447 downwards.
ATTTGCAGATTGGGGCGAGCGGTTTGAGACAGCAACTGCGATGTCCCTGGTCGTTATTATCAGCGGAGCCCAGCCATGCAGCAATGGGGTTGTGCCCGCATCATGGGCGCGCCGCACATGTGTGCAGCGCAGCGGGCTCGGCAAGAGTACAGCATGCATGGACTGCCACAGATGTGGACAGTTTGATAACTGTGGGCGCTTTGATTTGGGGGCAGCAGGGCGGTTGTGAGGGTGCGGTGAGTTGAGGATCATGCTGACGGGTGCCGCATGCCGCATGCGCGCATCCTGCAGGGCATGGACTTCACCACCGACAAGCTGCGCTCTCTGGTGCGCAAGTGGCAGACCCTGATTGAGGCGCACGTCGACGTGAAGACCACCGATGGCTATGTGCTGCGCATGTTCTGCATTGCGTTCACCAAGAAGCGCCAGGGCCAGATCAAGCGCACGGCGTATGCCCAGAGCTCTCAGATTCGCGCCATCCGCAAGAAGATGACTGACATCATGACCCGCGAGGCCAGCTCAGTGGACCTCAAGGACCTGGTGTCCAAGTTCATCCCCGAGGCGATTGGCAAGGACATTGAGAAGGCGTGCCAGGGTAGGTGCACACTAGCAGCAAAGCAGTGGACGAGCATCAGTGTTCTGCTGCGCATGCAGAGAACAGACAACAGTTTGGCGACAGCAAGTAAGAGCCAGTGGACAGATGCCCCTGTGTGCGGCAACATCACATCTGGAGCGTGGGCTCTTGCAGCTAGCCAGGGCGAGGGTAACTTGTGCAGCATTCTCTGCGTCCCAGGAGCAGCCCAGCTCTGTATGGCTGTGCATCTGGAAAAGAGTGCACAGGTTGCAGATGCAGCAACTTGGTTCTGGAGGCGCTACGAGGGTGTTCAGACTTCATATGGTAGCTTGAGCACACAGCATTCCAGATGTGCTCATTCAGCTTGTTGGCAGTAGCTTGTATGGTAACATGTGCTGCTTGCATGGCACTTGCAGGCATCTACCCCCTGCAGAACGTGTACATCCGCAAGGTCAAGATCCTGAAGGCCCCCAAGTTTGATCTGACCAAGCTGATGGAGGTGCACGGTGACTACTCAGAGGAGGTGCGTGCATTGTGCTTGCTCATGTGCTTGCACATCTCTGCACCCAAGCTGCTACAAATGCGGCAATAGCACATCTCTGCCATTAATACATTTGCTGCCCAGCTTGCCAGCAGTAGCTGGATGCGCCACCTGGGTGGTGTTGCGTGCCTGTTGTGTGATGTGCCTGTCATGTGGCCGCACATGCTGGGTGCATGGAGCAGGCATGGGGAGCCACGTGTCAAACCACACCATCACGGCTTTGACCGCGTGAAGTCGTGCAATGATATGGGCATAATGATGACATTGGGTGCACGTGTTATCCATTCAAGGCCTGGTTGTGTGCACGCAGGTCGGCGCCAAGCTGGACCGCCCCGCCCCCGGTGCCCCCGAGATCACTGGCCCCGAGCTCTAAACTGCTGGTTTCAGACATGGCATCAATGGGTGGGGTGCCTCGTAGCACTAGTGGGCAGGCGAGTTTGTGGGAGCAGGATTCGTGCTCTTAACTGCTGCCACGCACGTGTAAAGAGCGCAAAAACCACTGTTCCACTGCTAGGTGCTGTTGCAGACTGGCTCAGCTACCTAGCACTTCGCACTCAGGGTGCGTGCCCTTCATGCAGCAAGTGACACTGAAAAGGGTACGCCTGTCTTCCCGAGTCGTATTGCACTCGCGGCACCCCCCAAGGCGAAAGCTGCATCCGGTCGGTCATGCACGCGGGAGTCACCTCGTCCAGTCCACCCAAACCACCTACACATCAACCCCAGACCACTTCTAACACATGCGACTTGAGTTTCCATGCCAATCGCTTTCAGCGTCTTTGCTTCAACCCAAGAACAAGCAGTCAAGCCCGATTGCTCCTGGGCTGCAATACACGTGTCCATTCCATTCCGTTCCACCGTTCATATTCTAACCCCAACGGTGCTGCCATCAGCTTGACTCAGGTGCGATAAAGCTCTAGAGTCTCCACATTGCAATGCTCCCAGGTCAGGTCATCCCCACCTGCACAGCGTGCCCGCAGCAGGATACAGAGCCATACGCAATGCTTGAAAATGCGCTTACAATGGTGCGCTGGCCCGTACTTCCGTTCATGCAGTGAGGCAGACTGCACCGGGCACCTCCGCCAGTCCTCCAGTAGGCCCGATGTTCTAGTGCCAAAAGCGTCCAGCGGCAAGCTGACCATGCCTTGTGCATCGAAATAGAGATGGCCATGGAACATGCAGAGGAGGCCACAGCTGCAAACGCTGTTCAGACAGGCGACCAGCATGCAGGAATCAGCCATGCGGGACCCCTTGATCAGCAGCCTGGGCAACAGCTGGTGGGGCAGCAAATGCAGGAGGGTGAAGATATGAAGCAGGTGGACCTGGTACAGGGCAACGCACACCTCATGCTGCTTGCCATGGCGAACGCCTCAGCCACCTCACACGGCCCAGCTGCAGGACAGCCGCAGCAAGCCCCAGGTGGAGAGGGCAGTCATACGGAGCAGGCAGGGTCAGGAGGTGGAGACGCAGGCGCAGGACAGCAGCCTGACACCGGGGTGAGTGCCAAGCATGCATGGTACTAGCATGCATATGCAGTACGCTGAGCTTTTGCACATGGTCATCATACCGTACTGCTCTTGAAGTTTTCATAATCGCACTTTGTTAATGAGCTGCGTAGTTTCCTGGAAGGTTGCAATACTTGGATGTAACTGAAAATTGATTACATCTGAACTGTTGACTGATAATTCACATGCTGCCTGTGTGCTCCGAATGTACCACATGCATGTTACCATGCACTGGTGCGTCTGAAGCGTGAGTGCGTGTAGAGTGCTGAGAGGGAGCTGCGTTCATCATTCCACATCCATTTCATGCAAATGTGTGATTTGACGGCAATCAAGCAAGCCCCAAGCCAGGGCTCTCGGAAGCACGGCGCTTGTTGCTTCATGTATTGCCAGATGGGCCGAGATGGGCCCCGGCCCCCCGGGTTTTTAGGCTGCTGATCCCAGCCATAGCTGCAATCCCAGCTGGGAGAGCTGCTGTAAACACCCCGCTTTCAGGCATTCCCACACTTTTGTGTGAACTTTCAACTTCTTCCCCAGTCCCGCGTTTAAATACCCAGCAAAGGTTATCTCGCAGTTTCTGGGGTTCTTGTTTTAATGCAAGTAGTATATTACCCTACATGCAGGGGATGTCAGACGAGAATGACGATGACAGTGACATGGACGCGGACATCAAGCCTACAACAGGCCGCCCCAAGCAAGTCAGGAAAAAGTGCGTCGATGCGTGGGTGTGTGTGTGCGCGCATGATGCTTGTACGCGATATAGTTCATGAGGTGTGCCTTCACAGCTAGAGCAGGTGAACTGCCGCCTTACATGTATTAAGACTTGCTACACCTGCACTTTGAATTGTTATGTATTCAGGCTTGCCGCACGATTGCAATACAACCCTTGGCGTTCCTGGCTGCAGGAAGCCACACCTGCAGGGCCGTTTCAGTGGTCGTCTGGCCACCAAGGAGGATGAGAAGCGGCTGGCAGAGGAGTGTCGTGCACTCGCACCCTTGGTGGGCGGTGTCGGCAAGCGTGGCGACCGCAGCATGCTCACGCTGGCCAAGATTGTGCGCGGCATTGCCACTGGCAGTGTGCGGCGCTTCCTTGAGGGCAAGGAGGCCTCTCATCGGGTGCGTGTGAACACAACCATCAGCGTGCCCGCTTGGTCTTGGCTGCCAATGGCTTGGTCCACGACTGTATGGTGCCACAAATGCTGGTGCTGATGTGGCCAATCCACTCTGTCATTGTCCACAGATGCTCGTTCAACAGCTTGAGGCACTACAAATGTCAGGCAGCGGCAAAGCCATGCGTGAGATGCAGAAGCAGTTGGATTCTCTGCGCCGGGAGCTGGACGCCAAAAACCGCCGTGTTGCACAGCTTGAGGCGATGCAGGCGCAGCAGCCTGCTTCAGCACCGTCCATGAGCGCTGCTGCTGCTGCGGCGGCTGCATCCGGGCAGCAGCAGCTGGTGTTGCTACAGGCGCCAGGGCAGGGTGCAGCGGGGCTGTACGGTGTGCAGGGCGTGCTTGCAACACCAGGGCAAGCCATGGCTATGGACAACAATCTGCAGGAGCTGCGGGCACTGGAGCAGCAGCTGGCGCAGCTGCAGGCTGAGCTGCTCAACCACCAGCAACAAGCCACGCAGGCTGCCCAGAACCATTCAACTGCTCTCAGCCGAACGCAGGCCTTGCACGCGGAGGTCCGCGCACTGGCTGCAGCCCAGAAGGTGAGCCCTGTGAGCTGTGTGTGGGGCCTGCAATGTAAGTGCAGGGCACAGGGCGCTTTGCGAAACAGGTGTGCTGAAGTGCGGTGTATTTCTATGCCAGGGGGTATGCACAACGGCCCAGCGTTCACAACAGTTTTGGTATGCATCTGACCTTGGAGCGCTGCCTTCTTTTGCATGCGTGCGCACTGCAGGAGGCCGACCCCTCCAAGCAAGCTGAGGCCAACAAGACAATTCGTGAGCTGTCACTGGCAGCACAGTCAGAGGAGAAGAAGGTGCAGATGCACTTCCAAACACATCACCACCACCGCGCACAAGCTGAGGCACTGCGGCGGGAGGTGGACAACACAAGCCGCCGCATGCAGCAGCTGCAAACGCAGCTCCACCAGCAGCAACAGCAGCAGCCGCAGTTGCAGCAAGTGAACATGGGTGGGCAGGAGCTGCTGTTCACATTGGCCCCGGCAGGTGCACGGCCGCAGATGGGCAACACGCTGGTGCTCGACACTCTGATCCAGGATGACGGACCCATCGTGACCATGGACGAGCACAAGCAGGCCCAAGCAGGCGCCTTCCTTCAAGTGCAGGGGACGCCTGGCAGCTTGGCTGCTGCGCAGGGCTTGGCTGGCGGGCTGACCGCGGGCAGCCTAGCCGCCGCACAGAGCCTGGCCTCCTTCCAGCGCCCCCAGTTCCTCAACACAGTCTCGCCCTTCCAGCAGGCTGTTGCTGGTCAATTCCAAGTGATCCCAGGCGTGGCCGGGGTCCCTGGCGTCCTCCCTGGGATGAACGCGGACGGCACCATGACTTGAACCATGTGCAGTGCACTGTCACCTCACACCATGCATAACCGGGGTCCGGCACATGTGGCAATGGCAGCTTTTGCAACCCGAGTCGAGCAATGCATGCAACCTGCACTAAGTAGTACGATGAATATCTGCCAGCAGGGATGTGCCAGGTTCAGTCTAGTACTCAGCACACCGTATTGTGGTCAAGACTTGATGTATGCATGTGACTTCATCTACTACGCCATAAACAAGATGGGTGACATGGGAAGTGTGGTGCTGGATTTACAATGTTGAGGTTGTTGGTTGTTCGGAAGATGGCAAGCACAGTGCCCTGCAGGCTGTGTTGGTGCATTCATCGTCATGACTGGCCATGCAGGTGCATCATGATGTATGCCTTTGCACGCCAACGCTTTGATTCCAGATTGCCAGGGGCACCCATATTCTGCAATACAACCTGCATAAGCCATTCACGTTGTTGTATAAAAGCCTATTCACATTGGAACCCAGCTGAGCTGTGCCTGCCAGCCGCGCAGCCACCTGTACTGCATGGTGTTGTTGTTGTGGTGGTTGCACCGTAAGCCAACAACAACAACAACACCGTAAGCCAACAACAATAACAACACATGTACTGCAAAATGTCACACACGTACCAGCTCCCTGTTTTTTTGTGCCTGTGCCCAAATGTGGGTGAATCCAGCACTGCTACATTGGCAGCTTGGCCAGGTGTTTGAAGGTCAACGTTATTGCATGATCTCGCCGATGCTGGCAACATCCTGCTAGCACTAGCCGGCCTACGCGTCCTTGGCAATGTGGAACTTAAATTTAGAGCAGATTAAATCTGCAGCAGGTAGCCTGCAACAGGTGGTCTCAGAAGGTGTCAAGGAATTCCGGTCAGAGCTACGCGAGGGCGTGGTGCAAGTGAGCGAGGTTTTTTTCTGCTAACGATGCATCTGGCCAGAAACACGAACGTCCGTGGTTGGTCTTCATGCATTAACTTTTGGCACGTCGCAGGCTGGCAGGAGTTCACACAAGCCAGATGAGCTTGCGTGGTAAGCATGCATGCACCAGCATGAGCGCCTGGAATGAGTGCAGGTGCGCAAGCTGCATGCTTGCATGGCCCTCAACATCGTGGCACATGTGCCGCATCCCGCAGGTCTGGGGGCTCAGCGGCAGTTGATGAAGGGACCGATAAGAGTCAACCTGCCCTTCCTGCTGAACCTGCTCAAGCGCCGCTGCCTGCAGCCCCCAAACCTAGTGCCCGTGTGGCTGTTGCAGCCTCGCCTATGCGCAAAGCCCCTCAACAGGCTAGTGCAGAACAGACCAACACTGCCCAAGGAAGCACCTCGGGTGCACATCCAGGAGGCGGTGAGTGAAGCAAGTTGCATAGTGGTCGCGTGCACAAGGTACATGTGTGCTTGTGCGCTTTGGCGGTGCAGCCTGTTGATCGCTGTGCAGTTGGGCCTAACTGCAGGGCAGCAGAGCATTTTGTCCCCATGCATGTACAGAGAATCTGCTGCTCTGCTGCTCTGCAGCAGGAGATGATGGTGCACGGCCTGCATTCACCAAGCCCAGCCCCAGAGATGCTCTGATGGCTGAGTCCAGCCAGCGCGCGACGCACAGCAGGACTGGCAGCAAAGCTGAGGGTGCGCAAAGCAGCACCAGCAGCGCGGCAGGTCCTGTGACGTCTGAGGGCAGTGCATCAGCAACTGTGCCAGCACCGACGTCCTCGTATGCGTTTCACACGCGCACGTCCAAGACAGACCGCGAGCAGCCAGCAGCGGAGGATGCAGGAAGTTCAGAAGGAGTCGAGCAAGACATGCCACAGTCCGGCCAGCCTGCCGCATCCTCTGGTGTTGTGCACAAGCGTGCGCCCTCGGCCTCCCTGCCTGCGGGTGTGGACCAGGTTGGGCCGGGCGCAGGAGCAGCCGGAGATGAGAACGACATGCGGCGGGCATATGGCGAGATGAAGGTGGGTGTCTCGGCTGCATTTGCTGACGTGTCGCTTTCTGTTGCTGATGGTTCCAGGCAGATGCTCAGTCCACATGGGCAGGTGAAACGGATGGTATTTGAAGGTGCAAATGCTCATACGGTTATGGATTCTCTGGTGACTCTGTTCATCATCCACAAACGCAATGCGCAGCGTGCCTATGACGACATGAAACTACTGCTGAAGAAGAGTATGGACGAATGCATGCGGTTGTCGGATGAGGTCATGCGGCTCGAGGGGCAGGTGAGCGGCAGCGTTAGCTGTATGCATTGTGGTGCTCCATGCTGCCCCTAACCAGGTGCTTCTTGCACGCTGATTGCGAGCAGCTGCGCAAGTGTGGGATGTATGTTGGGGGGTGATTTCGTTCTGGCCATCGCACTGCTGTGTGGTCCCAGGTGCGGACCGCTCAGGCAGCAGCAGCTGAGAGCGCAGCGGCAACCAAGGCTGCCAAGAAAGAGGCAGCTGATACAAGCGTGGCACTGGCTGCAGCCAAAAAGGAAGCGTCCACTGCACAGAAGGCGCTGGAAAAGGCACAGGCCAGCCTTCAGGCGTTGGAGGCCAAGCATGCTGAGGTGGGCGGGTTGTGTGGCAATTTCCTGCGTTTTGTGCCGTGTGGTGCCGCCCTCTAATCCTAGCTCGGCTTGCCACACCAAACCTCGTGAGCCGGCCACTGCAGCAGGGTCTGCGCTCAAGTCAAGTGCCATGAACGCGCGCTGTGCGCACCCCGTGACGGGACCGAGGTGGTCTTGTGATGCAATATTCTGCGGCGCAGGAGGCGGGGACTGCAGAGCTGGAGCAGCTGCGTGTGGAGCTGACCAACGCGGTGCGCAAGGCGGCCAGCGCGGTGGAGGCTCGAGAGGCGGCTGAGGCGCGTGCGGCACAGGCGGAGGCGGCACGCATCGAGGCAGAGAACTTGCGCAACGAGGCGGACCGGTTGCGGCGAGAGGCACAGGTGCGCTGCGGGCCCAAGGTTGAAGGCATGCTGTGTGCTGCCGGTGTGGTTCGCAGGTAGCAGGTCATGTATGTGGCATGCAGATGTCTGCCAAGCACTTGGTCTGTGCAAGTATGGTGGCAAGAGGTTGTGCGGTTGCTTGCGTGAGTCGTGTTGCTCCTTGGCCCCTCAAGAGCGCTGTGCTGTCGGTTGCAGCTACGTTGGCTGCCTTGTTGCCGCCCATCTCTCAGCAATCTCACGGGTCCAGCTGATGCCAACCTCGCAGGCAGAGGCGCATGCGGCCATCGCAGCAGCTGAGGCGGAGCGCAGCACTCGTGCCGAGGCCGAGGACCTGACAGAGACGCTGAAGCAGGAGCAGGAGCGGCGTGCGCGCGTGTTCAACAACGCAGTCAAGGCTGCAGTGGGCAAGGTGCAGCAGGAGCTTGAGGCGGAGCGTGATGAGCTGCAGGTGAGCTGACTGCATGCATGGCCTTTGATGCTCCTGGTTGCTGTATGCCCCAGGGAGAGCCGGTGGTCTTGAACAGGCAGGCATTGAAGTGGGCGCCTGATGCGTAGACAGTCACAAGCTGCCACTGCAGTTTCATGCTTGTGTGAAGTTCTGGGTGCCTGCATTCACATCTTGTGCGGCGTGTGCTCTGCGTGGTTCCCTCCAGCAATACACACACCCAACAACTGCACTGCATGACACTTGAAACGCAGGGGCAGCTGCGTGACGCGCACAAGCAGCTGTCTGAGCTGCGCGCCCAGCTGCGGCAGGCGCAGGCTGGCATGGAAGATGCAGCAGCTGAGGCAGCCGCACGCACTGCAGACGCTGTGGCTGCGGGCCACTTGGCCGCGCAGGCGGAGCAGGCCGCGGAGCGCGCAGCAGCACGTGAAGCCGAGGCGGCTGCCAACGCTCATGCAGCGGAGGTGGCACGGCAATCCGTGGCGGCAGAGCTGCAGCTGCTGCAGGAGCGGTACATTGAGCTGGAGGTGAGGCACAGCTGTTTGGCTGATTTAAAATATGTTGGTGGGGCCTGGCCCATGTGTGCCTCAATATGCAGTGCTCAGTAGCTGCTTGACTTCCTGGTAGGGCGTGCATTGCTGGGGGCACAGAGCCGTTGCTGGCTGCTTCGCCGTCACCCCACTCGCTGCGCGCCAGCCCCAGCTCACCCACCTGCTGCCACCCTTGCTTTTGCTCCCCAGAGGGCGACCGCTGCCGCCGAGGCAGAGGTGAGCGAGCTGCAGCACGAGCTGTCAGCCGCGCGCGAGCAGAGCTCTGCCCAGGTGGCCGAGCTGGAGCGGGAGGTCCGGCGGCAGCAGGAACGCGCAGAGACCGCAGCGCGCGCACTCCAGGCCGCGGAGAAGCAGCTGGAGCAGGCGCAGGCAGCGAGTGAGTGGCTTGGTCCTACCGTGTGCGGCTGCATGACTGTGCCGCCTGCAGCTGCTGTGCAGGTCCGCACAATGGGGTCAAGAAGCTCAGCTGTGTATAGGATGTGGCTGCAAGAGTGAGCCTCTTGTGGTATGCGTGTTGCCTACAGGCCGTGATGCCGCTGACAAGGCTGTCGCCGACCTTGCGGCCGCCACCAAGCGTGTGGGTGAGCTGGAGGCTGAGCTGCACCAGCTGCGCACCAGCTCTGGCGTCATGTCCCTGTTCCAGCAGAAGTTCCAGCTGCCCAGCAAAGAGGACGTGCTGGCAGGTGAGCCGAGTGATACCTGATATGGGTGCTGTGGCACTGGCCTCCGCATAAATAGTGTTGGGCCAAGCCGCACGTTGCAGCTGTTGCAGCTGCATCCGCTGTACTGTAACATGGTGCCATGGTTCATCATGGTTCCTGCTGAACTGTGCACACACAAGCGAGTGGCACCCTCCCATTCACTGTTGGATGTGCTGTGTCCTTGCAGGGCTGGGCTTGGAAGTGTGGAAGGATGACCGGCTGCGGTGGAAGTCAGGTGATGTGGAGGAGGCAAGCCCCGCGGCAGCGCGCCCGCCCAAGCCACGTGGCCCAGGTTCAGCCATGAGCCAGAGCCCTGCTGCCAAGGTGCTGGGTATTGTGCCGTTGCGTGTGTGGCTGCTGGTTGCCTACTTGTCAGTGCTGCACATTGTCGTGATGGTCAGCTTCACGCGCAGCCACGACATCAACACGCTGTGTGAGCGCAACGTGCCGACTGCGCTGGTGCATGGGGACAAAGTGCTGCCGTGAAGGCAGGCGGTGTGGGCTGAGGGCAGCAGGAAGGCCTAAGGGATGGTTTTAAGCGTGTTTAAAAGCTGCATAAGGCTGCGGTACTAATCTGGAAGCTCTCAATCTGGAGCTGCTACGAGGCAGCAAGTGATACAAGCGAATATTTGCACTAGCATCAAAGCTGGCCCCTCCCATCGCCTAGTCGGTGGGTCACCCTCGGTTCGGCTACGAGAGGTACCAGGAT